>MU694336.1:0-19987 GCA_026770625.1 Nicotiana glauca | reverse complement strand
CCTTGACGCTAGCTAGTTGCAGGTGCTAATTCATTCTTCCTCAGCTTTTCGGACCAAACCCGGACAGCGCCCCACATTTGTGACTCCAATCATGTCTTAAGCAATTCACATCTTTCTCTACTTCTGCATTTGGATTCCCTTTGCCTTCTTTTTGTTTCTCTTCTTCTTTTATTATTTTTTATTGTGACCAACTTCCGCTGGTCATCTCGGACTTTTAACTCGCATTATTTTCGCAAGCCTCCTTTGTTGCTGACTTGAATTGTGATCTGAGATGTTTTACCCTGTCTCCGAGTGATGATTGACTGCTATGACTTGAAACATATGCCTCTGTTCTCCAGACGGGCTCCTGATTACTGACACTTGAAAAATATTCCCTTGTTCTCCAGATGGGCTCCTAACTACAAAAAAATAGACAAACAAAGAAAATTTTCTGCCCCAGTTTGGTGGCTAG
Organism: Nicotiana glauca; assembly: GCA_026770625.1. Lineage (NCBI taxonomy): Eukaryota > Viridiplantae > Streptophyta > Magnoliopsida > Solanales > Solanaceae > Nicotiana > Nicotiana glauca. The sequence goes on along the minus strand of MU694336.1, from coordinate 19,536 downwards.
GCACATCATGTTATCAAATATTAAAAATTGAAAGCTAAAATTTGAATTGCACTTCCCTTGTTTTCTAGGTGGGCTCCTGATTGCTGATCTTCAAAAGTATTCCCTTGTTCTCCAGGTGGGCTCCTGACTGTAACAAAATAAACAAACAAAGAAAATTTTCTGCCCCAGTTTGGTGGTTGGGCAGACTTGTGAGTTGTTACCTAAGCTATTGATGCGATGGTGAGAGCAAAACTAAAGACTTGATTGGCATGTACGTCCCATGTGAATAAAACCATTTTGACTAAGATTTTTATCCTAGGAGAAAATTCATCAGACTAGGTTTTCTATCTTAGGAGAAAGATTCATCAGACTAAGATTTTGACTCTAGGAGAAGATTCATCAGACTATGTTTTCTATCTTAGGAGAGCGACTCATCAGACTAAGATTTTGATTCTAGGAGAAAATTCATCAGACTAGATTTACTATCTTAGGAGAAAAATTTCATCAGTCTAAGACTTTGATTCTAGGAGAAGATTCATCAGCCTAGGTTTTCTATCTTAGGAGAGTGATTCATCAGACTAAGATTTTGATCCTAGGAGAAAATTCATCAGACGAGGTTTACTATCTTAGGAGAAAAATTCATCAGACTAAGACTTTGATTCTAGGAGAAGATTCATCAGACTAGGTTTTCTATCTTAGGAGAGCGACTCATCAGACTAAGATTTTGATCCTAGGAGAAAATTCATCAGACTAGATTTACTATCTTAGGAGAAAAATTCATCAGACTAAGATTTAGATCCTAGGAGAAAGTTCATCAGATTAGGTTTGCCATCTGAGGAGAAAGATTCATCAGACTAAGATTTAGACTCTAGGGGAAGATTCATCAGACTAGGTCTATTTTTATCCTATGAGGAAACATTGTGAAAAGTAATGGCAAAGGTCAATGATTTGAGAAACTTCCCTTTTGTCGGTTCTCCTCTTCCTCCTTTTCTTTTTCTTTCCTTTCTTGTTCCCTTATCGTTGATCCAACCTTCTTGCACTGCTTTGTTCCTGTTTCAAACAAAGAAAACTTGTGAGTTAAAAATGTGGTGGTTGGTTTGTGGCCTTGAACTTTGAAGGCGGCCCGATATTCTCCCTTTGTTGCACTACATGAACTGTCATCTCCCCAATCCTTATATTTCATATAAATCCCGCAGCATGTCTGGTACCCCCTACTTCGGGTATGTGATGTTCTTTCTTGACTTGACCTCTGGCTTTGGCGTGGAGTTTATTGTTCCTTCACTAGTCACGATAACTGATTCCCACTCGAAAATCTTGCTTGTTTATTGACTTAACCACTTTCTTTGCTACCCTTGACACGGAGAATACCTCTGATCTGTTCACCAAAACACCCTCCATGTGTTGCGTGGTTCCTAAATCAGACTCTTGTATTTCACACGAATCCCAAAGCATGTTGATTGTGGCCAACTCAGTGTGGCTGTGGTTTTCTCCTGGCTTGACGCCTATATGTGCTCACTAGGTCCCGTGTTGTTTAATTTGAAAGCTTGGTGGCAGATTTTGATGTCATTTCTCACTTGTTATGACCAGACAGACTCAAGAGGAAGTAAACAGGACAAAGGAATATAGTGGGAAGACAATGAAAGAGATGAATCCTAACAAGAAAACTACAAATTAGAAACCTATCGGATGTGGATACTGACTCTGATGACCTTGACATGCACCTGCAGCCCATTCTATTTAGTAACTCTTATGTTCGGCTCTTGTTGTACCCTTTCGCCGTGAAACTGGGCTTCAATGCTCTACTTACCCGATCTGATCCACAGTCCTTATTCGACTTGTAGTGCCCGAAAGGTTTTCACCATCAAGCCTCTCTCATTTTAATTTTTCTCTCAACTAACCATCGCCTTATGGTGCCCGTGAAGGTTTTCACCAATAAGACTCTCTCATTTTGATTTCTCTCAAGCTTTTGTCGCCTTGGGGGTACCTGTGGGGGTTCTCATCAACAAGACTTTCTCATTCTTCATTTCCTTCGTTTGGACTGGAGTGTTGCCCCTGATATGATTCACCTTTGCTCGCTTGACTCGTCATTTCTTGAAGACTGATCGGAAGGTCTTTCTTTGGACCGTAATGCAAGCTTTTAGATGGGGATAGAAAGAAGGGTATCAAAGGCTCAAAACAATTCAACATGGGTTCAAAATTACAACTTCCGGAATCAAATTTCTCCTAACAACCACAACTTCTGTCCCAGTTTCTTTCTTGGGGACTTTTGGACTTTTATTTGGTGTGATTGAACCTCAGAAAGAGGTTGCCTACGTACCCTTTCGGGGTCAAGTCAAACGTAGTTCAGGCCATAGAACTACTTTATTGTTGCGATCTTTCTTTCTTCCACTTTTCCTTTTCTTTCCTTTGATTTCTTTTCTTTTCCTTCTCTTTTATTTTCTTTTCTTTCCTTTTCTTTTTTTTTCTTTTCTATTCCCTTCCTTTCTTTTCTTTTCTCTTCCTTTCTTTTCTTTTCTTTTCTTTTCTCTTTTTCTTCTCTTTTCATTTTTCTTTTTTTCTTTTCTTTCTCACTATTTTTCTTTTGTTTCTCCACTTACTTTCCTTGCTCGGGCTTACGAGTTTTATATTTGATTTTGAAAGAGGGGTATGCAAGAAAATAACGGAGGCTCAAAGGGGTAACAAAGGATAAAGTGTTTGGATAGCAGAATAAAATGCCTTCGTCATTCCAATCTCCCAAAACATGCCAAGTACAAACTACACAGTTAAACAAGCTGAGGAGAACACACATAACACCTTTTGATTGATTCACATACTTGCCTTCTGTATTTATCAATTGCTCAGCACCATTGGACAACAATCTCGGTACCACGAACGGTCCTTGTAGATTTAGGGTAAGCCTGCCTTTGGCTTCAAACCGATGCGGCGTGATGCATTTCAACAGTATTTCTTTATGTTCTATTTGCCTCCTAGTTTCACTTCATTTGGGCTCGAAGTGATCTCAAAATGCCTTTACTCATTTCCCTTGAATGTCCTTACAGCTTCAACATTGTTTCATTGCTTCATTACTAAGCTGACTTTTAAAACCCGGCTGAGAATTATGCGTGCATGTCATGTCACTAGAACCAGCATAAAAGAATTGTAATGGGAGAAGGAAACTAAATAAAATGACTAGAAATGGCAGGAGATATAGAATTGCATTAGACTGACGGTGAAAGGATTTAAACAACAAAACAAGCAAACTGAACTAGTTACAATCCTTGAACGAACCTAGACGGCACTAAACAAGCTGTTATGACTAAACAAAGAAAAGTGAAAAGATAGAAGGGTTTGAGTTACAAGACAATGTCCGGATTACAACCCTGAGAATAACCCGGACAACAGAAATGACAACAAAATAAACTACCAAAACCCCATTCTAGCTAACCAAGAGATGGAGCGCCTTTCCAACCACAAAACTCGAAACCTTAGCCACTAGATTGCCCATCAAAATTACTGGGACCTTCATTCAACAAGTTTCCGAGAGGATTCTCATACTCCCCGTTGCCATGGATCTTCCCCACAAAATGTGCACCGTCATGTGCAGGTAAAGGATTCTGTGCAATGTTCTGGGTGCCACTGTCCTGGACCGCAATTATCCCTTCCTGAATCATTCTTTTTATCTCTCTTTTCAAATCCCAGCAACTTTCGACATCGTGCCCCTGGGCATTAGAATTATATTCACACCTTTTAGAAGAGTCAAATCTTCTTGTGCGCTTGTCCACATGATTTGGAGGAACCAGTGCAATCAGGTTATAATACTTTAGTTTCTCAAACAAGTCTGCATATGACTCTCCGATGGGGGTGAAAGTTTCCTGCTTCTGTGCCCTCTCTTGCTTGATATTTTGGTTAGCTCGCAAACCTGCTCCAGGGGGATTCCTGTAGGCTATTGGAGGTGGGTAAGCATTTTGTGGAGTGGGTGCATGCCCTGGCGCGTGGGTAGGATACTGGGGATATGTGTGGGCATGATGGATAGAGAAGTAAGGATCACGGGGTGGGTAATAATGTTGTGGATTGTGGGGACGGGGTCGAGGTTGAGGGTAATAGGGTGATGGGCCCCTGGACCAAGTTCTCGAGCTAACTACCGCCACATCTTCTTTCTTTTTCTTTCCCAGTACCCCTCTGCTCTGGATAGCCTGGGTGGTTGCCTTGATTGACGAATAGCTCATGATTTTGTTGGATTTGATCCCCACTTCAACCATACTTCCCATTTTCACTACCTCGTTAAAAGATTTTCCCACTGCCGACACCAGGTGACCATAGTAGGTAGGCTCCAAAGCTTGAAGGAAATAATCGACCATTTCGCCTTCCTTCATTGGAGGATCGACCCTTGCAGCCTGTTCCCTCCACCGAAATCCGTATTCTCTGAAGCTCTCTCCCGGGTTCTTCTCAATTTTGGTCAATGAGAGACGATCTGGGACAATTTTGAGGTTATATTGAAAATGACCTGCAAATGCTTGGGCCAAATCATCCCAGGTGTACCACCGCGCATGATCATACCGCGTGCACCATTCAAAATCAGCACCAATGAGACTTTGACTAAAGTACGCCATTAACAACTCATCCCGTCCTCCGGCTCCTCTCATCTTACTGTAGAATCCCCTCAGGTGGGCCACCGGGTCACCATGACCGTCGTACAGATCGAATTTTGGAAGTTTAAACCCTACGGGTAACTGAACCTTCGGGAATAGGCACAAATCTTTATAGGCCACACTGACTTGGCCATCCAACCCTTTCATGTTCCTGAAGGATTGCTCCGGGCTTTTTACTTTTCGAAACATCTCTTCCTGTTCCGGATCCTTAAGCGGCTTTTCAGTTTCCACCAGGAGCTCGAAGTGAGGGGTGAAAGAATATGGCTTAGGAGCTCTAAAGGTAGGCTCAGAAGGGTAGTACTGACTGTCGTGAGCTTGAAACAGGGGCTCACTAGAAGATTTTTGCAGCGTGGTAGGTGGAGATGCCACAACGACAGGGGTGATTGGTGGAGGAGTCTTTTGTTTGAGTGGTGGAGCTTGGGGAAGATAGGAGGTGGTGCCATAACTCTGTTAGTAGGACGGGAAATGTGAAGATGAATTCGCAGGAGGAAGCTCCTGAGACCGAGCCAGAGGTGGGATATATGCTGGATTGGCGAGATAAACTGGCGCCGGCTGACCCTTAGCCCAGGCCTGATGCATCTCAGCCATCTGCTGTCTCAACTTATACATCTCTTCTTTCATTGCTCTAACATCTACCACTTCTACCTCTTTTGACGGGTCCATGATACTGGTATCTGATTCTTGTCCTGTCATGTTCAGTTTGTTTTTAACCGGGTGTTGTAGGAATGGGTTGCTAAAATGTCGACTGCCTTTTGTCCTTTTGTTGTAAAAACGAGTTACCACTCCACAAACCAACCACCTTTCTGGAATGAAACGACAAAAATGAAACATCACGTTAGCGTTAGGGCATTTAACATATTGGCAACAACTTTTGATCGGGCGCATGCGTCATCCCGACTTTTTCCTTATTTCCAATTGTAAATTTTCTCTTCCTTTGTTTTTTTTTTCTTTTCACTCTTGCCTTTGTCTTCTCTTGTTCCTATTTTCTTCCTTTCTTGATGTGTTTCCGCAATTTTCTTTTCTTTTTGCCCTTTTGTGGTTTTTCCTCTTTTTTTTTTCTTCTCTTTTTGATTTTTTGTGGTTTTTGCTCTTTTTCCCCCTTTTTTTCTTCTTTTTATTTTGGTTATGGTCGAATACTACGTGGATTGCCTACGTATCATGATCCCGCATGAATCAGACCGAGCGTAGTTCTTACAAATTATATGCAAAATTTTGTTGTTTTTGTTTTTTCTTTTTAGTTTTAAATTGTTTTTCTTGAAGGAAAACTTCAAAAACAAAATACAGACTCTATGATAAAAACTAGATCAAGAGTACATCAAAGCTTCACATCATGGGGCCCGCGGAGCATCACTCGGCATCGCCACAGGCCTCCGTAAGACTGAGAAGGTTTCAATGTCAACTGTGACCATTTAAAGAAAACTGGCTATGTAATGGCTCATTTTGACTTTTAAAAAAAACAAAGTGGCTATTTTTTGTAAAAATTTCGGTTGAGAAAATAAAACTCGATTTTGCGGATACGGCCTTTCAGCACTTCCGAGAGGGAGATTTTAAGGTTGTGCCCGCAAACCGTTTTAAAAATGACTCAGGGTAGCTGTTCTTGCAAAAATGGCATTCCGGCGTCCTTTTGAGGGACATTCGGCTTATTTTAAACAAGAATGACATCACCCGACTTATTTGATATTTTTTGGCTATTTTTTGTAAAAGGGATGGTCGGACCCGATGAGGGTTGCCTACGTATCTCACACTCGTTGAGAATCAAACCAGCGTAGTTCGGGTAAATTAACGAACTATTTTTAAAACAAGACTTTTTTTTTCATTTTCATTTTTGGCATTTCATAAGTAAATAACAAAACTACTTTCAAAAGCAAGACTCTTTTTCATTTTCATTTTTATTTTTTGCATTTCATAAACAAATAAAAAAACTAAAAAAAAACTATTTTTTTTAAAAAACAAGACTCTTTTTTTACTTTCATTTTTCATGGCAAGACAAACTATTTTCCTTTTCTATTTTTGAAAACAAGACAAAATAACGACTCTTTTTTTTTTCCTTTTTTCATTTTCAACAAAAAACAACCTATTTTTTCCAAACTAAAATACTCTTTTTCTTTTTCTTTTTCTGTGGACAAGTTTCCAAAATAAAGTCTCTTTTTCTATTTTTTCTTGCTTTTAGTAAAACAAACTATTAAAAACAAAACATTTCCATTTTTTTTTCATTTTTTGAAATTCCGCCAGAGTTTCGATAGTATTTGGGCATCGGTTTTTCTAAAACTAAACAATTAATTCTTTACACTGCTATTTTTCTCTTTTTCTCTTTTTCTCAATTTTACAAAATTCTCGATGTTCAAAAACCGGTCGGCATGCGGGCCCGAGACAAATAAATGCAGCACGTAAAATGCATCATGGTGGCCGTTTCATTTCCGGTTACCTGTCCTAGACGGACCCAACCCCTGTGTTGAGTCCCCTAAGTTATATGCACGTGATGCAGATAAGCGCTCCTACTAAGGATCCGGCATGAAGTCAAGTTATTCTAGGTTCAAAACCTGGGCATGTGTTCTAGACTGTGTACCCGAGTGGACAACTCGAGTCGAGGAGGGGGCTACGTATCGGGAACCAAAAGGCCATCCGGCTTAGTAACTTGTCTGACCTCTTTCTTATTTCATGGAATTGACACTAACATAATAGGGAGTCTCAACCAGTAAGCACATCCCCGGAGGTGAGAAGAGAAGGGTTTCGACACAGTTTATATACAATTCAGATAATATCAAAGCGGTAAACATTTAGCACATTAAGTATGAAAACATGTAGAAAAATCAGATATAACCAAATACAACAATTTATCTAAGCTCGAATTCTGAACCCTGAACAAAATGTTCTGGGTTCTTATCCCCAACAGAGTCGCCAGAGCTGTCACACCTCCTTTTTCGCTACTCCCCATGAGGACGTAAAGGAGTTTTTCCAATTAAAGGACAATCGGGAAGGGATTTATTATTAATATTCAGAGTCGCCACTTGAGAGATTAATGGTGTCCCAAGTCACCGGTTGAATCCTGAACCGAGGAAATTATGACTCTGTTAACAGTCCGCGAACCAAAAATTCGAGTAAGGAATTCTGTTAACCCGAGAGAAGGTGTTAGGCATTCCCGGATTCCGTGGTTCTAGCACGGTCGCTCAACTGTTGTATTTGATTTTATCTGATTTCAAAACATGTTCTAATCTATGTGCCTTATATTAATAAACCGCTTTTATTTTTATTTTTTTTATAAGAATTGCAACGTCGTGAAAATGCGTCTCGAACCACGTCGTACCAGTGCACCCGTGGCTTTTGACACATTTTGACTTCGTTGAGATTTGGATTTGGGTCACATAAATGTGCACCCGAATTTAGGAAGGTAGATTATTAAAATACACATCTAAAGCAACTATGCGTTTGCACTTTGCGAGGGCCATGAAAATTTGCTAAATGGCACGCCTCTGATTCTAAGGTTGAGTTAAAGCTAATTAAAACAAAGGCCACTCAATTGTCATTTTTTGTTGAGCATGGCGCACCTCAAATTATTCTAACCAAATTTATAAATTAACTCATGAGGGCCATAAATTATTTTAAGTTACCTAATTATGGCTCACCTCAATTTAGATGAATTAAATTCAGTTATGAAGAAGTGAGAACTTCTCATCCTAATTTTCATTTCCATATTAAATGTACAAGAAAAACAGTAAAAGCTAGGCCATGCTAATAGTTGCATTAGATAATCGGAACTGAGCAGACACATTTATAAGTGCTTTTCCACCATCAATAATACCTTGGTGCATCCCTGCTGTGATTTCTGTTACCTTTTATCATGTGAAAGAGATAGAAATTAAAATCACAATTCACCTAATGGAACAATTTTATCTTCTACACCCATACAACTATAATCCAAACCAATCACAAAAATAGGATAAACTAACGTATTGAGCCTTTCGAAGAAAACAGTGCAAAATTCAACAACGACACTAACTCAACCAAATAATAAGACGAAACAGCAAAAATCAACAGCAAACCGTGAAAGATTACGATATTAGGAAAGAAACACAGCAAAGAACAGAAGGAATGAACCTCAAATGAATCTGAACAACAGAAGAACGAGCCTCCGAATCCAATCTCTTAAAGATGAGCACAAATTCATTGATATATATGAACTTCAGATGGAACCGACCATAACTAACTAACAAGGACCTCGTCTGCGACCTCAAGCATTCTACCACCCACCTCGGCTTTATACCATATAGAGCAGAAACCCAGAACTTGACAGGTCTCAAGCAGTCTGCTATGAATGAGAAGAAGCAATAAGTTCAGGGATCACTGGTGTAAGATGGCGACGGGAAGATGACATTCTGGACTGAAGAGAATTTTTTTTGAATCAGCACGACGTGAGGGTGGGGCTCGAGGAAGAAGAACTTCAAGGAGGGCGTTCACGGCTTTTGTTTGTTTGTTTTTTATTTTATTTTTTATTTTTGTGAAGATGGATTAGAGATCAGGGGTGTTATTTTGTTGAAGAAGACGAGAGGCGGCGATGTGGTTTCCTTGGTGTTATTGTTTCATCAAGAAAAATCCATGGATGTGTATCTCTGGTGAAGAAGAAGAAGTTGTGCCTATATGTCTCTATATGTTGTGTGCGTATGTATTGTGTCCGTCCCCCCCTAAAGTGTATTTTTTGTGTCTATATATGGTAGTGTATATGGTGTATGTGGGGAATAGTTTTGGGGGGAAAATATTTTGGGGAAGGTGTTTTAGGGGGAAAATATTTTGGGGGAAGGTCTTTTTGGGGGGAAAATATTTTGGGAAAGGTCTTTTGGGGGGAAAATATTTTGGGGGAAGGTCTTATGTGGGGAATATTTTTGGGGGAAGGGTTCTTCTAATTCTTCTTTTTATTCCCAATTTTTTTTTTTATCTTTTTTTATTAAAAATTCTAGAATTAAAAACCTAAATTATCTAAAATTATACTAGTTAGGATAATTATAAATGCTACTTAATCCTAAATTAGAAGAGAAAAATCAACAAAAGGAAAAGGTGTAAAAATAAAATATTTTTGTGATTTTAATTTTTATGAAAACCGAATGACTTCCGATAAAACCTAAATGCTATGTAAGATATTTTTTGGTATTTATTATTTTGATTTTAAAATATTAAAATGCAACTAAATAAAGAAAAATTCCTAAAAAATCAATAAAAATTATTTTGATCTATTTTTAGGAGTTATCTTCATGTAGGGCAAAAATCACGTGCTTACAACTATATCATGACTGACAGGGAGGTTGTGTACGGAGAGCGATTGCGGGTAAGTGATGATTCTAAGAAGTTGCGTCTTTGAGGAATATGCGTACGTAAATATACCCGACAATATTGTAAGTCAAGTGCCTGCATCCAAAGAGAAATCGTGAGTTTTGTAAAGGGGAAAGGTTAGTGCGTCTTCCCCTGGCTTCCGGTGTTGCGTATCATTGGGGTAGCGTTGTTAAACAGCAGCAATTTGAACAATAATTATGCATGATTTAGTAAATATAGCGTAAGTAGAAAAAATAGTTTTCTTTTAGATGAACCAACGATTGGACAAGGTTCAAGACATTGCAACCTCTCTTGCTCCGGAATTTTGAGGGTCCTCATCAAAATTCTGCCCCAGTTTACTGGGCTGGCATTTCTAACGGCTGCGCTGAATCGAAATAAAGAATCAACTTTGGAATTTTGAGGGTCCTCCTCAAAATTCTGCCCCAGTTTACCGAGGTGGCATTCCTGGCAATGAGTGGCTGAAATCTGACTTCGGAATTTTGAGGGTCCTCAAAATTCCGCCCAGTTCCAATAGTAGGGGGAAAATGAAATTTTTATTAAATCGTGATTGAACCCATAGGGCTGCCTATATATCCCCTCTTAAACGGGAATCAGGTCAGGCGTAGTTCAAATAGATCGTAAAAGGAATCGTAAGTGGTTACACATAGTATCGTTTCACTGCATCTGAATTGATCGGCTTTGGCCAAACTTCTCCGTTCATTTCTGCCAGAATAAGGGCTCCTGTAGTTAGAACCCGGTGAATCATGCACAGATCCTGCCAGTAGGGAGAGAATTTTCTTTTGGCTTCATCTTGATATGGGAATATTTTCTTCAACACCAACTACCCCGGTGTAAACTTCCTTGGCTTAACTCTTTTGTTGAAGGCTCTGGATATTCTGTTCTTATACAACTGACCGTGGCAAACTGCATTCATCCTTTTCCCATCTATAAGGGCTAACTGCTCATAGCGACCTCTTACCCATTCTGCGTCGTCCAACTCTACTTCCTGTATGATCCTCAAGGAGGGAATTTCTACCTCGGCAAGGATGACCGCCTCTATACCATAAACCAGCATGTAGGGGGTTACTCCGGTCGATGTTCGGACCGTGGTGCGGTATCCCAGTAAAGCAAATGATAATTTCTCATGCCATTGTTTGTGACTTTCGACCATCTTCCTTAGTACCTTATTGATATTCCTGTTGGCTGCTTCTACAGCTCCATTCATCTAAGGCCTGTAGGCTGTAGACTTCTTGTGTTTGATCTTTAATGCCTCACATATTGCTTTCATCAAGTCGCTATTGGGATTGGAACCATTATCGGTGATGATTGATTCTGGAATTCCGAATCGGCAAACAATACGGTCACGGACGAAATCCACCACAACTTTCTTAGTCACTGCCTTGTATGACACTGCTTCAACCCATTTAGTAAAATAATCAATTACCACCAGGATAAACCTGTGCCCGTTTGATGCGGCAGGCTCGATAGGTCCAATGACATCCATTCCCCAGGCGGCGAATGGCCATGGTGAGCTTGTTGTAGTAAGCTCGTTTGGAGGCACCTTTATCATATCTGCATGTATATGACAGTGATGGCACTTGCGAACATACTGGATACAGTCTGTTTCCATAGTCATCCAGAAATAGCCTGCTCGGAGTATCTTCTTTTCTAAGACAAAACCATTTATGTGCGGCCCGCAAGTCCCTGCGTGCACTTCGTCCAATAGTCTGGATGCTTCTTTTGCTTTGACACACCTTAATAAACCCAAATTGGGAGTCCTCTTATACATGATTCCCCACTATGAAAGAAGTTGTTGGATAATCTCCGAAGAGTGCGCTTCTGAGTAGCGTTGGCAAGTTCTGGGTATTCTCCTGTTGTCAAGTACTCTTTGATATCGTGGAACCATGGTTTTCCGTCTGCTTCTTCCTCAACGTGAGCAAAATAAGCTGGATGATCATAAATCTTTACTGGAATAGGATCAATGAAATTCATATCTGGATGTTGGATCATGGATGACAGAGTAGCCAATGCGTCAACGAACTCGTTTTGGACCCAGGGGACATGCTGAAATTCCGTCTTTGTGAATCTTTTTCTTAACTCCTGTATGTGATGCAAGTAGGGGAGTATCTTAGAGTTCTTGGTTGCCCACTTTTCTTGAACTTGATGTATGAGCAAGTCTGAATCCCCGATCACTAGCAACTCTTGAATGTTCATGTCAATGTCCATCTTGAGCCCCAGGATGCAAGCTTCATATTCAGCCATATTATTTGTGCAAGGGAACCCGAGCTTGGCAGATACCGGGTAATGCTGGCCGGTTTCTGATACTAGGACTACTCCTATGCCAAATCCTTTGAAATTTGCGGCTCCGTCAAAAAACAACCTCCAACCTTCGTAGGATTCTGCAATATCTTCTCCTACAAAGGACACATCTTCGTTAGGAAAATACATTTTCAGGGGTTCGTATTCTCCGCCAATAGGATTCTCGGCAAGGTGATCTGTATGGCTTGGCCCTTGACTATTTTTGAGTCACGTAAACAATGTCGAATTCACTTAGCAAGATTTTCCACTTGGCGAGCTTACCAGTGGGCATGGGCTTCTGGAAGATATACTTCAGCGGGTACAATCTTGATACGAGGTAAGTAGTGTATGCACAGAAATAATGCCTCAATTTCTGAGCTACCCAAGTTAGAGCACAACAGGTGCACTCCAATAGAGAATTTTGGGCCTCGTACGGGGTGAACTTCTTACCGAGATAGTAAATAGCTTGCTCCTTTCTCCCTATTTCATCATGTTGTCTAGAACACAACCAAATGCTCCATCCAAAATCGTAAGATAAAGCAATAAAGGCCTTCCTGGCTCGGGCGGAACCAAGACTGGTGGCATTTACAGGTATTCCTTGATTCTCTCAAAAGCTTTCTGGCAATTGTCAGTCCATTTAGTAGCAGTATGTTTCTTCAGCATTTTAAACACGGGTTCACAAATGACCGTAGACTGAGCTATAAACCGGCTGATATAGTTGAGTCTTCCCAAGAAACTCATCACATCCTTCTTGTTCTTTGGCTGTGGCAATTCTTGAATGGCTTTGACTTCTGATGGGTCCTATTCTATTCCCCGATGACTCACGATGAAACCCAGTGATTTCCCAGCAGGAACCCCGAATGCACACTTGGCGGGATTCAATTTCAGATTGTACCTCCTTAATCTGCTGAAGAACTTTCGCAAGTGTTCCATATGATCAGTGGCCTTCTTGGATTTGACAATGACGTCATCCACATATACCTCAATCTCCTTGTGTATCATGTCATGAAAGATAGTAGTCATGGCTCTCATATAGGTGGCACCAACATTCTTTAACCCAAACAGCATCATTTTGTAACAATACATCCCCCATGGCGTGAAGAAAGCCGTTTTCTCTGCATCTTCCTCATCCATCCATATATGATGGTATCCGGCGAAACAATCAACAAAAGACCGCAACTCATGCTTGGCGCAGTTGTCGATAAGAATGTGTGTTTGGCAAGGGGAAATCATCTTTGGGACAGGCCCGGTTAAGACCCCGATAGTCGACACAGATTCTAACCTTCCCGTATTTCTTTGGTACCGACACGATATTGGCTAGCCATGTTGGATATTCCACTACCCTGAGAACCTTGGCTTTGACTTGCTTAGTAACCCCTTCTTTGATTTTCAAACTCATGTCAGGTTATAATTTCGTGAGCTTTTGTTTTATCGGCAGACAAGTTGAATCTGTTGGTAGTTTGTAAGCTACAATGGACGTGCTGAGACCAGTCATATCATCATACAACCAGGAAAATATGTCCTCATATTCCCTTAAAAATTCCGTATATTTTTTTTTTCTGATGGCGACAGGTGAACACTGATGCGAGTTTCTTTGACATTTTCTGTATCTCCCAAATTAACGACCTTAGTTTCTTCCAGGTTAGACTTAGGTCTATTCTCAAAATTCTCAACCTCTCTGATGACCTCTTCTGGTATTTCATCTTCCTCTGAGTCTATGTATTTTTGTTGTTGTTTCGTTGCAAGTCACAACCGTTGGTTCATCCTCAAAGCAAGTAATAGTAATGCTGTGTAAAAATAGAGTAAATGATAGAGAAAATAATAAGAGCGAGATATATGATAAATTGAAATGCTTTGACTAAATTCATAATTGTTTGAAACATCGGAGCTCTTTTCAAAATTAAAGATAATGTGGAAAGGAAATTAACTAGTAAAAAGTAAAATAAGATACATGGTGCTTTTGTTTAGCCTTGCTACCCTGAAGCCTTCCGGGTCTTGACGGTCCTAATTGAACAATTGCTGAGGCGGTCTCCTCTATTCACAGCTTGTATGGAAGGGCCTTCCTCCCCTTCCTTCTCGAAAAGGACACAACAGTCTATATCATCATCTTCAAGAAACAGATTCTTCATGGCTGCCAATGCTTTGTCTTCCTCTGATCCATATATAGTATCTGCCGGTTGGAAGGTTTGCTCCAGACTAGGTATCGGAAGTTCCAATAGATAGTAGGGACCGCGCCATGGTGGAGACCAGCTTTGGAATTCTTCCCATGTATAACCGTACCCTAAGCCAAATGTAGTGCCACGCTTCTTTAGTTTGATGGGATTAGTGATCCCCTAAAGATTTTTACCGAGTCCCTTTCCAGGCTCGTACCCACACCAATTCAGGATACTTTCGATTTTGTTGTCCCACCACTTATCCTTGTCTACAGCCTTGACCCTTTCGATATGGTGGTATATTTCTCCGCCTATTCTCCTTCTGCCTCCACCATCGGGATGGTCTGGCGACTATATATGGGGTTACTACCATCGCCATGAATAATCACCTCTTGGTGATTCCATTCGAACTTCACCGCCTGATGCAGGGTCGATGCTATGGCTCAGTAGCGTGGATCCAGGGCCGTCCTAATATCATATTATAGGATGCCGGGACGTCTATTACTTGGAAGTCGACGTCGAACCATGTTGGCCCCATTTGTAAGCATAGGCTAATTTCTCTAATAGTAGATCTTTGGGAACCATCGAAGGCCTTGACATTGATAGCCCCATCTTTGATCTCATGCAGGATTTTTCCCAAAGTTTTGAGAGTTATCAGCGACCAGATGTTGAGGCTCGATCCTCCATCGATCAGGACTCTAGTGATGAAAAATCTTTACATTGCACGATGATGTGCAGTGCCTTGTTGTGGCTCAATCCTTCCGGCGACAGCTCATCTTCGTGGAAGGTTATTTTATGGCTCTCCAGCACTTGCCCCGCCATATTCGCCATTTCACTTTCGGTTATATTGTAGGGCACATAAGCTTCGCTCACTATCTTCATCAGAGTATTCTTGTGAGCCTCAAAACTCTGTAGAAGAGCTAGGATAGAGATATGTGCTGGTGTTTTGTTCAACTGTTCAACGACCGAGTACTCCTTAGCTTGTATTTTCCTCCAAAGATTGTCGGGCCCAGTTTCAATAGGCCGTCTTGGGGCTTGCTTACTGGACTCAGCTAAGTTCTCTGGGGTGTAAACCCTTCCTGTTCTAGTCATTTCTTGCGCAGTAGTTGTTTCTCCTGTCTTGGTCTTTCCTTTCCTCCTAGCTTCAGCAGTGTAATCCAATGGCATGGCATTTGAGTGGAACGATGCTACGTCTATCATTTCCACAGGAATAGGCACCCTTGGTGGTAATACAGCATCTTTGAAAGGTGCAGGTGCTTTTGAAACTCTAAATTCAATCTCAATTGGCCCGGACACCTTTGCAGAAGGAGGCACTTCAAATTCGAGAGGTATAGACATGTTTACTTCATCGTCTATGGAGGGATGATTCTGCACAACTGTAAGGCCCCGAAAAAAAAAATTCGAGTAATTTAAGATTTCGTCGTGCCAAGGTAGGCTAAATTATTTTAATTCGTGTGCAAATGAGGATTTATGATATGATGGATATCAATTGGATATATTAATAAGTGTATAAGTCTTATTATAAGTTATTTGGGGTCTAAGGAGAGGCCTAAGTCTAAGCCAAGTTGGAAAATTGCATATTAGACGAAATCTGTAGATGAGTGCGCACAAGACCTCAATTTGGACGATCATATATCTTGTTATATAACGAATTGTGTGACCCACAACCTATCAAATTAAAGCTCTTTGAGTTCTGTTTCCAACCCAATAAATCGTTTGTCATTTGGAGGTGTATACAGAAAGTTATGATCATTTTACTGGGCATGTGTCAGTAGCACGGCCTTAGCGCGGGAGCGCTAGTAGCCCCCCGCTAATTAAGTAATCTTCTGCCTCACTAGCGCGGGATTAGCGCGGGCGCGCTAGTGTCAGGCCTCTAAATACCCCAAGACCGGTCTAGAGAGTTCCCAAGTCATTTTTGGGGTTAAGGCTTGCTCTCTCAAGGGGATTTTGTCCCAAACTTCATCCCTATGATCCAAGGTAAGGTTTTTGGAGTACTTTGAGTGATTTATACCCCTAAATACTTATACTAACAAGGATTAATCTTCAAAATCCTTAGATTCTCCTTCAAATACTTGAATTTATCAAGAACACGACAAGTGGGGATTCTCAAGATTCTTACTACAAGAGGTATGTCTATCATCTCTAACTACTCTATGGTGATTATTTATGTATGATAGATACATTAGAACTCATGGGATGATGATTGAAAGCCATAAGTGCCTAACCTAGGTTGTATTGGTTGCAGAGATTATGAAATGGATTAATTAAGGAGGTTGATGGTTGAGTATGAACGAATGGTTATACATATGTTGTTGGAAGTTATAAATTGGTTAGGAATGATGGTGGAATGAATTGTTGGTTAGTGGTGATGGTTGGATGAACTAATACTATGGTTATGAGATGTAAAGATCTATACCTACAAGGTGTTTGACAATATGCCTAAATGGCATAAGTCAGGGAATTTGTTACTAATATTGGTCCGATTGAATGTTGTATTGTAGATTGAAGTTGCTTAAGTGTATTGGAACATTGTAGTATCATTAATGGGCGAATTTGAGGTATGTATGGCTAACTTTAACCTTTGTAAATTCACCTTGTTTGAAGTACGAGAAATTGGTACGTGTTATTTATGTGAATTATTTGTGAATTGTGGTTGTTTCACGGGTGTTAAGGCAAGATGGCCTATTTTATGAATTCTTGTGATTAATATTTCTTGAACGTTGTTGGTTAAGTTTTCCCAATATAATGGTGTAAGTAATTGGCACTAAACCAAATGTGATTGTGAAAGTGTTATGTGGTAAGAGATGAGAAATAAGTGATGGAAGGAAATCATAAATGATGCAATTGGAACAACTGTGGTAATAACATACTTGGCTTGTTGTGAGTAATTATTGTGGGGACTTAAATTGCATATGAGTTGTTGAAAATAATGGAAATGGTATTGATAACTACAGAAATTCTTGTGAATTGTTGTGGTTGCTCTTTGAGAATTATTGTTATTGTTGTGTTGTTTGTCAATTGTGACTTGTACGGTGGGATCGGGTTGCGCGCCGCAACACGATGTAATAAGGTGTGGGTTGTGGTGATAAGGGTGGTCGAGTTAATAAGGGTGGAA
This sequence comes from Nicotiana glauca, assembly GCA_026770625.1. Taxonomy (NCBI): domain Eukaryota; kingdom Viridiplantae; phylum Streptophyta; class Magnoliopsida; order Solanales; family Solanaceae; genus Nicotiana; species Nicotiana glauca. The sequence goes on along the minus strand of MU694336.1, from coordinate 2,062 downwards.
AAGTGATCGAAATCACTGTTGAAATGAAATTATGAAAAAGATTGTGAAATCATTGATGTGAAAATGTTGAAGGGGAAAAAGGAGAGATTGTAAACTTGTTTGGCTTGATTGTACCTTTCATGTGTATTTGATTGTTGATTCTATTACTGATCGTTACTTGTGTATGGTTTGAGTTTACTTAGGGTAAAGTTTGTTCATACATACCAGTACAATTCAAATGTACTGACGTCCCTTTTGCCGGGGGCGCTACATTCGTGTTATGATTGTAGGTGGATCTATAGCAGGTACTCCAGTCCACCGACAGTAGCACTCCTCTCCATCCCATCAGTTGCATTGGTGAGCCCCACTTCCTCTTGGGGTCATGTGTGGTTCATGCCACCTTCTTTTGAGTTTATCGTGTATTGTAAGGTATAGCCGGGGCCTTGTCGCCGACAAGTATTGGTTAAGTTCCTAGTATTCATAGAGGCTGCGTAGACACAATGTGGGTGGTTTACAAAAGTATTTTGGGTAGTAATGGTACGGTTCAGAATCGTGGTCCACGTTGGTAAATGTTGTATGTATTTTGCAAGTTCATGGTGTCAAATGTTGAAAATGATAAAAAGTAGAAATGAACTCAAGTTGTAAGTTTATGCTTAAGTCTTAAATTTTCATTTCAAAAGAATAATATATATTGGAATCACGGGGTAACGCGTGGGATAGGAAAGGCAATTCTAGGTCCGCTTGACTGGGGTCCTCCGGCTGAGTGCCGGTCGTGTCCCTCGGGTTTGGGGCGTGACAAACTTGGTATCAGAGCCTAAGGTTTTAAAGTGACCTAGGATGTCTCAGAGCCGTGTCTAGTAGAGGCTTTCTTATCGGTGTGTTGTCGACCACATCTATAAGTTGGAGGCTACATGGACATTTAGGAATATTACCCTTTTCAAGACTCCAAATCGTGCGATAAAGATTGACTATAAGATTGTTTTCTAACTTNATAAGTACATAGTACCATAAGTATACTTTATTTGAGAATGTGTTAAAAGTGATTACCCGCCCAAAGAAGCATTGATTTGATAAATGAGACGTAAGCTTGAATAGCAGACGTGGTTAGTGCGAGAAGTATGTAAATGATCCTAAGGTGTGAAAGAAAATGGGTTATATAAGCACGTGATATATGAGAGAATGACCAAGCGATTAATGATGAGAGTGTAAGTCTCTCACGTGAGGTGAGAAGTTATGAAATGAGACTCAATTGAACCCAAGATGAGAAAACCCTTGTACTACGAACTTTATAAGGACCCAGAAATGTACGAAGTTTTATTCATTGACATGGGAACTTGGAATCCCATACCTGCGGGGCTGAATAAGAGTAGGGAACTTATGAGATTAATACTATGTTGACTTAAATCTCCCTAATAGTTGAATATATATTTAAGGGATAGATATATGAGGCATATGTCCCTAAAGTTGCTAAATTCAAGACTTGTGTCAAAATCCAGGACATTCGCCTCAAGAGGGGGAGGGAGGGCCGTCGTGAGGCCACTTGAATGCAATGAAACAAGAGTGAGACCATGTAGCTATGATGTTTGAATATTTTGTTGAAGACATGCATGGTCTAGAAAAGAGATAATGGGTAACATGACTCTCTGAAAATATCTGCTAATGATAGACAACTAGTACCCCAAGAAGGTGGAAGGTTAAGAAAGGTAATTTCTTCACACATGGCAATGTGAATGATAGGGTCAACGATCCTAGAAAATAAGGGTATGTTTGTAAAGGGATTTTATACTTGTTAGAAGGTCAGGAGCAAGGGAACCCAAGGAAGTACCATAGGTCAAATGTGAAAGATTGCGAGTTTTTAGAATGTGCTAATCATAGATTTGTGATTTAACCAAAGTTCCAGGACATTAAGAAAGGCAGAACAAGTGGGAGAAATAAATGTGATGCTACAATAAACCAAGAAGGTATTTGGGCTTGATGGAGAGCCTCTAAAGAATTTTACAAACAGATGAGTGTTAAGTGATATGCGGACGAACACACTTTCCCACGGATATCCTGATAAGAGTTAAGAGGTGAGCCAGATGAA
>MU694335.1:57164-82401 GCA_026770625.1 Nicotiana glauca | reverse complement strand
TCCAATTCGTATTTCTGGATTGCAAACCATGTTGAAAGCTTCCATTTTGATTTAAAATCAATACCCGTGTAATTGCACTTATTTCCTGTTGCATAATTGATGAACAGAAATTGTAGTCACTCTTAAGTTAACCTTTAAATAACATGAGATGAGCCTCGACCAATGAATCAATTCACAATCACGGGGCCCTCGACAATTACTTACAAAAAATACTTAGAATCGGGATGGGCCGTTTAGTGAATTCCGCGGTCTTCGCCAAAGCTAATAAACACGTAGATTGCTTTTAGGCGCGCATGTTAATAAATATTACCTTCCTAATACGGGTGTGCATTTCATGCGACCAAAATCCAAATCTCAACGAAGTCGAAATGTTTTAAAATCACGGGCGTACTGGTACGGCGTGATTCGAGATGCATTTTCACGACGTTGCAAGTCTTAAAAAAAATAAACAATAAATATAAATAAGATCGATTGATTAATAAAAGGCACATAAAAGTAGAACATGTATTAAAATCAGATAAAAACAAATTCAACAGTTGAGCGACCGTGCTAGAACCACGGAATCCGGGAATGCCTAACACCTTCTCCCGGGTTAACAGAATTCCTTACCCGGATTTCTGGTTCGCAGACTGTTAACAGAGTCAAACTTTCCTCGGTTCGAGATTCAACCGGTGACTTGGGACACCATTAATTTTTCAGTGGCGACTCTGAAATAAAAATAACAAATCCCGTTCCGACTGTCCTTAAATTGGAAAAAACTCCTTCATTTTATTATATCCCTTCCCGGGGTGTAGTAAATAGCTCGTAAAAAGGAGGTGTGACACATATTTCTCTAGAATCTTCTCACAAATACTAGCATTCCTCTTATGCAAGCTTCCACATAGCATTAACATATGCCAAATGGTGCCTATGTAGCATGATGACATGGCGGGTCATCACACTCTCCCACACCTAATATTGCGACGACCGCGGCGCAATGTTGTTGTATAAACTCTCGGATCTTATCTTTGAATTGCTACAAGTCTTCATATCGTTACCACGTGGCCTCCTTCGGTGATTGCCCTTTCTAATGGACGAGGAACATAGCGGTGGATTTTTACCCTTGTTTTCGCCTGGCCTGGTAATCCATAATAGCCTCAATCTCCTGATCATGCGAGGCGGTGATAGTCATTGGCGCTCGACTTGATTGGCCCCTACTCGGATCATCCTTATCTTCATGATATGGCTTAAGCATGCTGGCATGGAAGATAGGGTAGATCTTAAGATACGATGGCATGTCAAGCTTGTATGAGATCTTGCCTACCTTGGCGACGATCTTAAATGGCCCCTCATACTTGCGAATCAAATTCTGATGCATGCCCCGTAGTTCCTTGAATTGTCTTGGGTTAAACTTCATCATGACCATGTCCCCAACTCTATAGTCCGTGGGACTCCGTTTACGGTCTGCAAACTTCTTCATCTTCTTAGCTGCCTTATCCAAGAAGGACTTAGCAGTGTCAAGCTGCTCCTCCCATCCTTTGGCCATATGATAAACCCCTAAACATTTTCCCTCGAACACAACTGGTAATGAATTTAGAGTTTGTGGTTGTTGGCCTGTGGCTAACTCAAATGGTGTCCGACCCACGGACTCACTCTGCTGCAAGTTATAAGAGAATTGGGTGATGTCTAGGAGCCTTGCCCAATCTTTCTGATGCGCGCTTACATAATGCCTCAAGTAGAATTCTAGTAAGGCATTGACTCATTCCGTTTGTCTATCTATCTATGCTTGGAAACTAGTAAAAACGTGCAGCTCCATACCAAGTATGTCGAACAACTCTCTCTAAAAGTTTCCAGTAAAGCGGGGGTCTCGATCACTAATTATATTCCTTGGTAAGCCCCAATACTTCACCATATTCTTAAAGAATAGCTTGGCGGCTTCCTTGGCTGTGTAACCTGGTGAGGCGGGCATAAAGGTGGCATATTTCGAAAATCTATCCACGACCATCATAATAGTACCATAACCGTCAGACTTTGGTAGGCAAGTGATAAAGTCCATAGTCACGCTCTCCCATAGATGCTCTACAACTGGTAGTGGCTCCAAAAGTCCTCCGGGTTATTGTTGTTCAACCTTATCCTGTTGACAGACAAGACAAGTTTGCACATAACACTCTATGTCATCCCGCATGCGTGGCCAACAGTAGACTAACTCAACCAAGGCCCTAGTGCGATGTTGAACTAGATGACCAACCCACATTGTGTCATGAGTCTCTCTTATGATTGAGGTCTCTAAACTTAGGCACGTAGACCCGCCGACCTTTGGTAAGCAGTAGGCCATTTTCGACCCAAAAACGTCTCGTATTGCCCTGGTTGGCTAACTCGAGAAGTTGTTTGGCTGCTGGATCATGCTGCATGCCTTCTTTTATAGCCTCACAAATGTCCCATCTTGTTGAAGTGATTGCAGCAAGCTCGTCTTTCCAGCTTAAGGCATAGGCTACAATGTTACCTTTGCCCGACTTGTACTCCATCACATAATCAAACTCGGCTAAGAAATCCTGCCACCTAGCCCGTTTTGGTGTAAGCTTCTTCTACGTATGAAAGTAGCTAGTAGCCATATTGTCGGTCTTGACCACGAACCTCGACCTGAGTAGATAATGTCACCATGTATGAAGGCAATACACAATGGCTGTCATTTCCTTCTCTTGCACCGGGTAACACCGTTCCGTCTCATTTAACTTCCGGCTCTCAAACGCTATGAGATGCTTATCCTGCATCAGGACACCCCCAATGGCGAAGTCCGAGGGATCTGTGTGCACCTCAAATGTCTTGGCAAAGTGAGGTAACTCTAAGACTGGCTCCTCTATTACAGCTACCTTGAGGCATTCAAATGCCTTTTGACAATGCTCCGTCCAAACCCATGGCTTGTTCTTTTTTAGCAACTGAGTCAATGGTGCGGCCTTGGCTGAGTAGCCGCTAATGAACCGACGATAGTAGTTAACAAGGCCAAGGAAGGATCTCAACTCAGTTACCTTTGTAGGTGCCTCCCACTCATGGATAGCACGTACTTTAGCCTCGTCCATGCGTAGCTCACCATTGCTAACGACATGGCCCAAGAAGTGCACCTTTGATTGTGCAAACTCACATTTCTCCCTCTTGATGTATAACTCGTTCTCCCGCAAGACTTTGAAAAACTTCCTTAAGTGCTCCATGTGTTCCTCCAAGGTGTTGCTGTAGATGACTTTGTCGTCTAGGTAGACTACCACAAATTGATCATGGTAGGGATGAAAAGTCTTGTTCATAATGGTGCAAAATGTGGCTGGTGCATTGGTTAAGCCGAAGGGCATCACCAACCACTCAAATGCTCCATATCTCGTTACACATGTTGTCTTTGGCTCATCCTCTTCCATAATGCGAACCTGGTAGTAGCCCTTTCGAAGATCCACCCTTGTAAAGTACTTGGCTTGCCCAAGTCTATCGAACAAGTCAGTAATGAGTGGTATCGGGTACTTATTCTTCACTGTAACCTTATTAAGTTCTCGGTAGTCTATGCACAAGCGCAATGATCCATCTTTCTTCTTCTGGAACAATACTGGTGCGCCGAAAGGTGCCTTTGATGGGCGAAGGTGACCAGCATCCAACAACTCTTTCAATTGTTTCTTGAGCTCCTGTAGCTCGGGCGCTGCCATACGATATGGGGCAAATACAGGTGGCTTAGCCCCTGGCTCCAACTCAATCTTGTGATCCACCTCTCGCCTAGGCGGAAAGTGCTTAGGAAACTCCTCGGGCATGACATCTTTGTTTTCCTCAAGCAACTTCTCTATGCAAGGCGGCAATGTCTCTTGAAAACTCTTGTCTTCCTCTAGACTTGCAATGGTTGCCACGAACATCGGTTCCCCCTTCTTGATCCCCTTGACAACCTGCATGGCTGAGAGTTGTGTTTGGATCTATCCGTGTGGCATAGTCACTGTAGGTACCATGCAATCTCCTTCACGCTCCATGACCAAGAGACGTTGGACGTGGGGTTCGATTAAAGTATGACAATGTCTAAAGAACTCTTACCCCAGTATGATGTCAAAGATATCCATAGCAGTTACGGTAAAGTTTGTCATACCTTTCCAAGCTCCCAATTTGACACCTACTCCATTATCTACCCCACGAGCATTTTGTACCTCGGCATTCACGGTCTTGATGCGAGAGTTGGTTGGAGCAAGCTTCAATTCTAGTCTCTTTGCCGCATCCTCAATCACAAAATTATGAGTTGCTCCAATGTCTACCATTGCACGAGCGGGTTTGTTGTTGATAGTGAGATCCACGTACTGATTACCACTCTCGGTAGGTTGGATATCTTGCTTTGTGATAGCACCACATAATCCGATCATACCCAACTGTGCGGTTCCCGAACTCTCTCCTTACGACTGCTCCTTTTATTCACTGACTATGCCACTGAGGCTCTTTATTTCGGGATAATTCCTGAAGCCGTGCAGCCTTCCGCATATGTATCATCCCTTCTTCTCGGCATGTGCCTTCTTCTTGGCGTAGCCCTGATAACCACTCAACTTTTTGGAATCTTGAGTCTTGGGATATTGTTGATGTATCTCCTTGCCTTTCCCACGATCTCCCCCACCTTTGATATTGTTAACCTTTGACTCCTTGCCATTGCCTTTGTCGTGCTTGTCATGCCTAAAATCCATCAATGGTTCGGCCTCCACTATGGCTTGGTCTATATTAGTAACTTGTCGGTGTTGCAACTCCTGCTTAGCCCAATTTTTCAACCCGTCCATGAAGTGGAATAACAAGTCATCATTGGTCAGGGTGGGGATTTGAATCATAAGGGTAGTGAACTCCTTGACATAGTTACGTATGCTCCCTGTTTGCTTCAATTCCCTAAGCTTGTGCCTTGCCTCGTACAAGACATTGTTTGGAAAGAACTGTCGCTTGAACTCGGCTTTGAACTAATCCCATGTGCTAATAGTACATAGACCTTTATCCACGTCAGCCATCTTCCTTCTCCACCAAAGCATGGCAGTCTCTGAGATGTACAATACCGCAGTGTTGATCTTTTCCTCGTCGTCCCTCACTTTGTTGTGTCTGAAGTAGTTCTCCAAGTGCCAGAGGAAGTTTTCCACTTCTTGTGCATCACGAGCACCTTTGAACACCAGGGGTTTGGGAGCCTCGATCTTGTCCTCTCTCGTCACCACAACATTGTCGGCTGCCTCGGTCACGCCAACATTGACATGCTCCTCGAGTGAATCTATCTTTGCCTTCATAGCATCGATAGTAGCTAAAGCCTCCATGAGTCTTCACTCTAAGGCAGTGATGGTTTGCCTTAGTTCCACATCGGTATGTGTATGTCCCTCAAAGTCATTTCAGATACTCTCAATCTTTTCAAGAGTGTGCCCCTCAAGAACGCTAAGGGTGCCTTCCACCTTTCCCAAGCGTTGGCCAAAGATCTACATGGCGTCCATCCCCGTGTTCATCTTTATCACCCACTCTTTACCGAGCGAGACGTCCTCGGGCAAGACCTTCAATTCATCCTCGCTCGCTTCAGTGGCAGATGGTTCTTGAGATGTAAGCCCTTTGTTTGACACAACCTTGGGTGGCACCACCTGTCTCTTTTTGGTAGCATTCCTCTTTTTGCCACAACCGCTCTTGCCAGTATCATCCTGGATGACGTTGGCTTGGATGTTGGTAGCGTTAATTTCTCCATCATTCGCCATTCCCTTAGTTGAAACCTTCGCTCTGATACCACGTTGGCACATCCTTATTTTTTGACTAAGTACACATGTGTCACTTGACAACTTGCTCATGATCTTGCACAGCTTGCTCACATTCTTGCTATGCTAAGTCAGCCTTACTACACTCAAGATTACTAAGAGAATGGTAGAAAGAACACAAGAGAATTGTTAAAGAAAGCTTTGTATTAGAGAGAACTTGAATTGTTTTGCTTGATGAATTACAAATGAATGGCCCCCCTATTTATATAATCACCTAGGGGCTAGTGTCTAAATAATAATTATTCCACAAGTCCTTAATATTTACAAGTAAGTCCCTTCTCTAGAATTTTCTACAAGCCTAGAAGATTCCAAGGACTTTTCTAGAAAATCCATAAGGATCTAGGGTATTCATCAAGAAATATCCATATTTCTCTAGAATCTTCTCACAAATGCTAGCCTTCCTCTTATGTAAGCATCCGCATGGCATTAATATATGCCAAATGGCGCCAATGTGACATGATGACATGGCGTGTCATCAAAATACGCTAAATTCCTGAAGGAGATATTGTTTAACAAACAAAATGTGGAAGAGGCATCGATTGTCAAGATCACAGAGCATTATAGTTCCATTTTGCAAAATAAGGTCCCTCAAAATTGTGAAGATCTAGGGAGTTTTACTATACCTTGCTCTTTAGGAAGTACTAAGTGTGAAAAATCTTTGTGTGATTCAAGTGCTTCTAATGTTAAGCCTTTATCTATTTTTAGTAAATTGGAGGGAGTGATTGGAGAAATCATATCTATACATATATCTTTACAGCTGGCAGACCAAACCATAATCATACTCGAAGGAATAGTGAAAGATGTGCTTGTTCAGGTGGATAAATTCATGTTTGCGACAGACTTCATTATGGTGAATATGGAAGAGAATAGGGAGGCCCCTCTAATTTTAGGGAGACCCTTATTGGCTACTAGGATAGCTATTCTGGACATTCAGGAAAGGCAGTTCATCCTCAGAGTCGGGGAAGAAAGAGTGATTTTAAATATGGAGGAAGAAGTTGAGGCACCAAGAGATAAGTTGATGGCATACTCTGATTCCAAGGTAGATGTCCTAAAAGAGATAGATGGAGAGAGTAAGCATGACAATTTTAGAGTGTACCCGAAGAAGGCAGGAAAAAAACTTTCAACGTGTATGTGTGCACTGGATTGGGTATGCAAAGTGGATCTCGACTTAGATTCAGAAACAAACTAGATAATTCACAGAAGTTTTCTCTACCTCTTGCTTTTATTTTTGTGTCATGGGAACATACCACAATTTAAAGTGTGGTGCGGGGGATATAATTATGTATATATGTGTTTATTTTCTTTTGTTTTGGAAAAAAAATGAATTTGACTTTTCCCTGACGATAGATTTCCTCGACTGTCTTCTTGAGGGATTAAAGTCGAAGAAAAAAGGACCATTTTTGGTTTTTTTATTTTTTGTTTTATTTTCTTAGGTAGTGTAATAATTTCCACTTGGTTTTTCTTTGTTCCGCCGTTCTTTTTCAAAGTTTTTGCTTGAACTCGGTGTAGTTAGTTTTCTTTTATTAGGAATATAGAAGTCTTGTGCTATGGTATTAAATGGAGATGACTTTTCTTGTATTTATTGTGCCTCGAGAGTAGTGAGTGCCTTAGTTATGATGCCTAGACTCAGTCCTTGACCCATGTATCTTAAATTGTTTAATTTTGATTCTACTTAACTTCTTTGACTAGAGAGTCGAGATAAATCTGATCTTGATTAAGTTATGTGCCAATGTGTGTGCGAAGTTTTGTGATATTATGTGCATGTTAATTGATGTCTAGAACTTGCCATGTGTGTTTGCAAAGTGAAATAGAAGCGGTGTTCATTCTAGGAAGTGATATACGCATTTCTTTTGTGAGCCAGATATATGCTTTTACCCACCTATTGTTATGTATCTTAGTTCCTTTGAGCCTATAAGCTTATTTTCTTTAGTAACCACACTACATGCCTGGTCTGTTTATTGAATTGACCATCTATTTGAACTTTATACCTATCTTAAGCACTTAAATTTGTTATAATCTTATTAAAAGCTAAGTTGAGGTATGGTCGAGTTTTTGAGTGGAATTGAGAATAATAGGAAAAAGATGTAATACTTTGAAGAAAAAAAAAGAGAGTCAATTGTAGGGAATTGAAAAAGAAAAGAGTGCAACTATAGAAAAATGAGAAAGACGCATTGTTTGAAAAATTATGAGAGCCACTTGTAGAGAATTGAAGAAAAAAAAGTTTGATTGAAAAGGAAGGAAAAAGAAAAATCAAAGCTTAGAAAAGAAAAAATGGATTCCATGCTAGTGGTAGTTCTCATTTTGTTTGTGATTAAAGATATAGGGAGCTTGATGTTATTATATATGAAGGTTGAGTTTTGATTCAACATAAGTGTGGGATTTGAATTGTTAATGTATATGTATTAATGTGCCTAGGAGTTTGTATTTACTGTATCCAAATCTATCCCACCTCGCCCTGCAGCATACATTACAACCAAATTAAGTCCTACTTGATCCTTGAGTGAATGAGCTCAATTAGTAGAATGTAACACTACGGGCAACCTATGGTACATCTTCTATGGCATATGAATCTTAATTTTGTGAGAGATGGAATTCTTTCTTTATTGAGTTCCTAACTTTACTTGAAATTTATAGTGTGTGGAACTAACCTCTGTTGTTTGTGTGAGGGCACATGATTTGTGAAGGTAAGCTGAAATCTTTGACCTATCAGTTAGAGTAAGTGAGCAGATTGTGAAAAATACGTGGTTCTTTTGAGTCGAGTCTTGAGGTTAGGATGTTATGATGTGGTGCTTAATCTGTTTTAAATATTCTTAGCATGATGCATTAAGGAAGTTGTCTGATAACAAGGTCGTCTCTACGTGAAGTGCAGTTTGATTGCTCGAGGACGAGCAATGGTTTAAGTGTGGGGTGTTGATGATAGGCTGGAATCACGTGTTTTAGTCATAGTTTGCACTCTAATTACAACATGTTACTTGTGTTTGAGCTTGAACGGTAGTGTATTGCACTTATTATGTGTTTTATACCTTGCAGGAAGTGATCGAGTTAAAAAGATATTGGGGAGCTAAATCGAACAAGTTGGAGCTTTGAAGTCTGAGTAAAAGCTCAAGGGATTAAATCAGGATCGTGCTCAGAGGTCGTGGACCGAGTCTGGATATCAAAGATCGAAGAAACGAAGTTACTCTGTAAAACTTGCAAAGTTGTGCCGCATGGGGAGGCGCATCAGTGCTTTTATGTTGCTCTCCGTCAGAACTTGCTCTCTGAACTTTTCCACTAGCGTCCCACATGGGGCGGCTCATGCATGGGGCGGAGCGCGTGTACAAATTTCTTAGAGTATTTTTCCTATTTCGGCTTGGAATAGGTAGATTTGTCCGGTGGCAGAATGGGTAGATTCGTGCCACTCCTACATGGTATAAATACACCAAAAAGTTATTTTTGAAGGGAATTTTGACCTGGAAGCTTTGGGAGAGGAGTGGAGGCTACAAGACTCAGGATTTCATCATCTTTCCATCAATTCAATACGGGAGTTTGAATTGTAACACTAGATTGATGTTTTCTTATTCTTTGATTATATTTGTGATGACTTCCTCTGTGATTATGGAGTAGTTACCTTAGGATTGATGGATATGATGTTTTGATAAATATTTGTGGTTTTTAACTCTAGTTCTTGCTTGAATTCGTTTCTGGATTTTTAAATTATTGCAACTTTATTCACCGGTTTATTCAATCGAAATGGGAATATTCCGATGATTATCTTTGCATTATTTTGTTTGGTTTAATTCAGTGATTCTCTTAAATAATCGAAAGAGCTTGTTGAATTGTTGACTAAATCAAGTTAGGAGAATATTCGAGAGACGTTGACTAATCCATTAATGCATACTTGCATACTTTCACAGTGCTTATATTAGTTCACCTCGTAGAGTTAAGATTTAATTGAGAGAGGAGTCTTGACAACACGTTTAAACTAATCATCGAGTGAAGTGATAATCATTAGAACATTAGAGTGAATTAAACTAGAGTTAAATCCCAAATAGCTATCTTGCACCTATCCTGTCACGGCCCTTATTCATCACATTGATAAGAAGCCAACTCTGCAAATCTCTAATTTTTTAGCGGCAATTGTCAATTGCTTTATTTTAGTAGTTAAACGTAGTTCATAATGTTTTAACTCAAGTGTTGATCCTCTTTAATAGCAATTAAATTAGAAATTACTCGAATATTGTTTAAATTCGATCCATGTGGAAACGATAATTTTACTATACTATTTTTGGCTAGCGAATATCAATTTCGCGTTGTGTTTTGCGCTCGTCAATAGCAAATATCTATCCATGTGAAATTACGAACAAAAGAAAGGAGCTAATTGAAAGTGTTGTACTGTTTTTGTTGCCATACGAATCTGTTCATGTGAAACCATAAACTCGAGATACAAACTGTTCATTTGGCACTCCATAATAGAAGAGAAAGGTAGCTGCAACAAATGAGAAATAAGATCAGCAACAATAGAGTGACTCAAATTAATTCCTTTGAATCCGCTATAGCCTTAGCCCTCCAAGGCTAGCATCATATTTTTACCAAAATTCACACCAAAATGGTATAATATCAAATTTATTCCAATCATTATACTAATTTTTACACTAAATCTTCTCTCTTCTATATTATATTATTATCTTCTATTTACTTTTCACTTTTTATTTCCTTCAAACTAATACTATTTTTTTTCTTTTTTCTATATTCATTACATATAATTCACATTCACCACTTATATAATCATTTATTATAAAATTATTTTAAAGGATAAATCAATTAAAAGTGAAATCATTGATAAAAGATAATTAAATAAATATTACATCATAGTCAAATTTAATTTAAGTACCACATAAATATTTAACTTTCGTCTCTATTCTCCCATAAATGCTCGATTAATGCATTACGAAGTGCGAAATGCGCATCTTTATCCTCAATTTTCTTGTGTCGAGCTAAAAATTATTCAAATCGGTGATCTTCATCTACTACCATTTCTACAATCAATTTTAATGTATCTTCCTTTTATGTACTTTAATTATAATGTATTTTTATTTTATGTATTGTTAATTTTCTTTTTTAAATTTTAGTTTTCACTTTTCAATTCTAGCAACATTAGATATCTTACATTTGTAGTTTTTTATTTTTAAATAATGGTTATTTTTTTTATATAATTATAATAATAATAAAATTAACTTATAATTTTATATAAATATAATATATACAAAAATTAATATATCAAAAAAGAGGATATAAAATTAAAATTATAAAGATCTTAATATAAAAATAAATTATATACACAATATATGATAAATTAAAATTATAAAAATTAAAAAGATTGAATAAAATATTAATAAATCAAATATAGAGTGATTAATAGTGTTGCACCAAATTTAGTGCAACACTATTCATGCTCTATAATAATGCAAGAAATAGTGTTGTATTGGAGGAAAAAAAATATTATTTTTTATACCAAATTTAAATTTGGTACAAGAAATGGTGGAACCGTGGAGATGGTTTAAGACAAAAGAACAAGATGGATACAAATTGATTTCTTTAGAAATTAGCGCAGACTTGCAAAGGTAAAAAGTCACCAACACATCTCCAAAAATAAAAATCCTTAATTTCCGGGGGAAATAGCTGCTCCACAATTTCTAAACAAAACAATTATTATTAATAAACTAATGAGGAACATTAGGGATAAAATTCACCGCCACTCTACTTGGCCGTGTACTCCCTATTTTTATAGTGTCCTATTAGAATTAGATATCTTTTAGCACCTAATTTATACTCTCTTGTTACCTTTTACTTATTCACTATATTAAAATTGATTTTGCTTTTTAACTTGACTTTAGCAGACTAAAAGAAAATTAATTATTTTTATCAAAGTTTACTCTTATCATTAAGTAACTATTTTTCAAAGTAATTGAAATACCAATAGTCAAATTGAGATTTTTACAGCACCGTTAGTAAAAATAATTTAGTAAAATAAACACCTAATTTATAATTCCTAAGGAGCGTATAAAATAAAAGGAAATAACTAAGTAGGCGTTTGGACATAAAAATTATGAAATTCCAAAAAAAAAAAAGTGGAATATTAGAGTTGTGTTTGGACATGGATATAATTTTGGGTTGTTTTTGAAGTTTTGTGAGTAATCTGTGCGAAAATTTTGAAAAATAACTTTTTGGATTTTTTCAAAATTTCGAAAAATTCCAAAATGCATCTTCAAGTGAAAATTGAAAATTTTATGAACAAACGCTGATTTAAAAAAAAAAGTAAAAATTTCGAAAAAAGGATTTTTTTTTTTTTAGTGTCCTAACGGCCTCTTAGTGGGTGTTTGGACATAAGAATTGTAAAAACCCAAAATAGGGGGAAAATTTTTTTAAGTGAAAATTGTATTTAAATTTTAGAGTAGTGTTTGGACATGAATACAATTTTGGGTTGTTTTTGAAGTTTTGTGAGTGATTTGAGTGAAAATTTTGAAAAATAACTTTTTGGAGTTTTTTAAATTTCCGAAAATTTCTTAAATGCACTTCAAGTGAAAATTAAAAATTTTATAAACAAATTCTTATTTCTGTAAAAAGTGAAAAAACTTTGGAAAAAAGAAAAAAAAATCTTATGTCCAAATGGGTAGTTAACATAATAGTCATTAGAGATGTGTAGAGCCGTCAAAATGGGCTTGGCACGTGATGCCAGCCCAACCCAGTCCGCTACTTGGGCAAGTTAACATATAAGCCCGACCAAAGTCAGCCCGTTGGCCCTTGAGACTTAACCGAGATGGTGCCTGGGCTGGCCCATGGGCCAAAAATTAATTAAATTCAAATTTAAATATTTAAAAAAAAGTAAAAAAAAAAAATATAATCTATAATCCTCATTTTTCAACCTTAAACTGTTCATTTATCCTTCATTATGACAAGATTAGTTTTTCTTTTACTTAATTAACAACAAATTAGGAAAGTTTTAAGTGGCCAATAATAACTGTTTTCAAAAGATTATATTACTTTAAGTAGCCAACGATAAATTTGGTTACTTTAATATATTATTAATTATTAAATTGCTCTTCAGTATAGAAAAAGGTCAAGTTTAGAGCCAAATTCTCTCTCTTCATTCATGCTCTCGACGCACGATAGTTAACATGCGCTGCTTGGTGTTTCTATGGCGAATGGCTGAGGAAAGGGACGCGGACGAGGTAGAGGAAGGCCCAGGAAGAATCCCATAGCTATCTATGGTAGATTTGTGGGAGTTCAAATTCAAACTGAGGAAAACTTGCAGGACAGAGAAGTTACACCAGAGGTAGTACAAGGAGTAAGATGTGAAGCTGAATATTCGTCGATGGGTACGAAAGTGAAGAAGAAACTTAATCTGAGTACTCCGCTAACAGCTAGTAGCTCTTTAGAGGTACAGATTCAGCATGCAAGCAAGGGGATTGTTGGTTCAATCAATGAAACAGTGAAATCGGTACATGCAGCTAGGAAAAACATTGACAAATTTATTTCAGAGGAATCGAGAAGTCGAAAATAGTATGTCCCTGGCTTATATACCTCCACAACTCATAGATGGCCAAGTTGTGGTTCAATTAGATAAAATGGAGGTAGACTTGAAAACAGAGAAATGGAAGAGTGCGGTAATAGCATACATAATTGGGGATTCTCCAGGATATAATGCTATGAGAAGGTTCATTGGGCGAATGTGGTTGAGCCGGATCTGTATTTACATAAGGAAGGGTATTATATTATCAAATTTCAAACTATTGATGACATGAGAGAATTTTCTATTCTGGACCTTACACCTTTACCAATATACCTATTATATTGAAGCCGTGGACGCGAGAGTTTGATTTCAAAGAGGAGTTTTCCACTGAAATTCTCCTATGGGTTCAATTTACTAATCTTCCTATGAACTGCTGGGGCCATGACTCTTTGAGTAGAGTAGCTAGTGCAATAGGTACTCCAATCTATGCAGATGAGTGTACTGCAAAGAAAATGAGAGTATCCTTTGCAGGGATGATGATAAGAGTGAATATTACATGAGAATTGCCTACTAAGATAAAAGTCATGGATCCTAATAGAAAGACATTTATACAAGCAGTTCGGTATGACTGGAAACCTGAATTTTGCCAGAAATGCTTAGTAGTTGGGCACAAATGTGGTGTGGAGCAACAACAATATAAGCAACACGATAAGCAGTGAGAAGCAAAAAAAGTTACCGTGGAATGGAGAACAAAAGGTCCAGTGAAAGAAGGGGTTAGTCAAACAAAGCAAGCATAGGAGACTAGCCTATAGCAGATTGAACTACAAAAGCTCGGTCAAGTAGGAGCTATAGATACTGAGAATATTAAACCAATGGTTGTTTAGACAACTGTTCAGCAGGGTAATATGTAGACACCCTCCCAGCAATAATGTATAGCGAAAAAACCAGTGGAAAAAGGCAAAGCTATAGAGGACAGGATTGAGCAGGATATGGTAATCTTTCCAGCATTATCAACTATTATTATGAGGAATTCCTTTGAGCCATTGAACAAAGGATCACGGTGTACTGGCAATGTACTCCCTAATAAGGGCAGAGGTAGAATGATCTACTGCTGAAGTCGTTATTTTGGAATATTAGATGAGTGAATAAGAGGGATAAACAGAAAGAGTTAAAAAATACATTAGTAGCCAAAGAATAAAGTTAGCAGCTATAGCGGAAACAATAGTTAAGGAATAAAATGCTAGTAGAACTATAACAAAAATAATACCAGGATGGAATTATGCTACCAACTATCAAGATGCTTCAAATTGGAGGATATGGTTTACTTGGGATTCTTAGTAGTACAATGTTACTATCCTAAGTGTTGCAGCTCAATTTACACACTGTTTGGACAAGATATGGTGGGGATAATTGATTGTGCAGTTACAGCTATATATGGATAAAATACTATAGAGCAAAGGAAACAATTATGGAGTGGACTGAAGTGCATTGCAGTAAGAATCACAAAACCATGGTTGTTATGTGGGAATTTCAATACAGTTCTATATACTAATGATAGGCCGATAGGCAATCCTATTACTTACACGGAAATGCAGGACTTTGCTAATTGTGTAACTATTCTGACTTTGAATGAGCTAGCATGGACATGTTATTACTACACATGATCTAACAAGCAATATGGTACAGAAATGATCTGCAGTAAGATTTCTAGAGCTTTTGGAATTATGAGTGAATAATGCAGTGAGGTCATGTGATCACTGAGTATGGATTACCATATATATCTGATCATAGTCCAACATTAGTTACTCTTCACTCAGCTTCTAAACCTGTTAAAATACCTTTCAGATTCTATAATGTATGGGAAGTTCATGACAGTTTTATATCCGTTGTAGAAAGAGTCTGAAATCCATCATATACTAAGAGCAAAATGAAGAACATCTGGGTAAAACTAAAGGAACTAGACCTTTGTTCAGGACTCTAAATACTAAATATTTTAGAACTATTAATATGAAGATTGAGCAGACTAGAATAAGCTTAGAGAAGGTGCAGCAGAAGATCAATGCAACTTAAAATGACTCTCTAATTGAAGAAGAGAAAAGCTTGTTGCAGAATTTAGAAAAATGATCTCTTATTGAAGAAAGTGTATTATGGCATAAAGTAATAACTAGTGGATCAAAGTGGGAGATTTTAATACAAAGTATTTTGCAGCTGTTATGAAAGAAAGAAGTCAGAGAAAACAAGTAAATAAACTTGTGTCAATCACAGGAGATAAGCTTATTCATCCTGAAAGCATAAAGCAAGAAGTGGTGGAACTATATAGTCTTTAACGGGATCAGCAACTCACTCTCTTCCTGCCATAAATAAAGTGACTATGAAGAATGGTGCAATATTGTCACAACAACAGAAACTTACTCCACGTACTGAGGTTACTGACAAAGAGATTTATACTAGATTATGTGTTATTGATAGTGATAAAACACCAAGAATTGATGGCTACAATGCTTATTTATTCAAGAAGGCATGGGTGATTATTAAAAATGAAGTTAGCCAAATTATTAAAGAGTTCTTCAGTACTGGAAAATTATATAAAGTTGTGAATTGTACTTCTATCACCTTGATTCCTAAACTGGCTAATCCTAGTACAATAAAAGACTACAGACCTATTTCTTATTGCACAATATTGTATAAACTTATCTCTAAAGTCTTAGCTGGCATAATTCAGCAAGTTATTGCACTAGTGATAAGTAAAGCCTAATTTGATTTCATACCTGGTAGGAGGATAGCAGATAATATTATACTAGCTCATGAGCTAGTTAAAGCTACACAAGGAAGAATATTTTTGCTAGGTGCATGATCAAGATTGACCTCCAAAAAGCTTATGATTCAGTTGAATGGAGTTTTTTTAAGCAACTTATGATTGAAATGGGATTCCCAGCGAGTTTTGTGAACTGAATAATGAAGTGTGTAACAAGTGTCAACTACACTATTGTGACGACCCAAAAGGTCATCACTTGTTTTTTCAGTCATTACGAGCTTCTGAGACCTTGAAAACCTCATTTATAGTTACCTCGATTTGCGTGCGTAATCCGGACGCGAAGCCGAAAAATTTTTATGTTGAAATATATGAATTATGTGAAAAATTTGAAGAATTTTGATATTTATATTGATATAGTTGACTTTGGTCAATATTTTTGGTAAACGGACCCGGACCCGTGATTTGACGGTCTCGGAAAATCCGTAGAAAAATATGGAACTCGGACGTATGTCCGAAATCGAAATCCGAGGTCCAGAACCCCGATAAAAGAATTTTTCTGTTAAATTATTTTCTAAAAATATTTAAGGAAAATGAAAATGAAATCTGATCAAAAAGTAATGGTATTGGGCTCGTATTTTGGTACTGACACCCGGTATAGGTCATAAATATTGGTTAAGCGCTTCCTGTAAAGTTTGATTGAAAACGGACGTCGTTTGACGTGTTTCGGCCTTAAATTGAAAATTTTGAAAGTTATGAAATTTTAAAAGATTTCTTGGATTTTAAGGCTCAAATCATTGATTTTGATGTTATTTTGGTGATTTGATCGCTCGAGCAAATTCGTATAATATTATTGAGTTAGTATGCATATTTGGTTTGGAGCCCCGAGGGCTCGGGATTGTTTTGGAGGTGGTTCGGGGTGTTTTAGACTTAGAAAATCTGGTGTTTTTGCTGGTTGCTGGTGTCCAGGTTTTTTGTTCTATGCGATCGCATAGGCATGTCTGCGATCGCATAGAGTTAATTGAGAAGTCATTGATTTGTTCTATGCGATCGCATTGGTTCTTCCGCGACCGCGTAGAGTTAATTTGGTAGTCATCAGTTTGTTCTATGCGATCGCATTACTCCTCCGCGATCGCATAGAGTAAATGTTGAGGCCCAGGATTCCTTCTATGCGATCGCATTACTTTTCCGCGATCGCATAGAGCAAAGTTTAGCCCCCCTTATTTTCTTCTATGCGATCGCATCCCAGGCCATGCGATCGCATAGAGCAATTTCGCCCAGTGATTTTTAAGTTCTGAAAAACAGAACAGAACGGGATTTTATCCCAATTCTCAAAACTCTCTCTTCTCCAACAGCATTTTTGGGCGATTCTTGGGCGATTTTCATCAAACTTTTTGGGTAAGTGATTCTTGACTCGTTTTCTTCATCTTCCATCAATATTATTCGAATTCTTAGGCCTAAACATGTGTAAATGAGTAGAAAAATTAGAGAAATGGGTATAGTTAGGGTTTTCAAAGAATATGTGATTTAGACCTCGTTTTGGGGTCGAACTTAAGAACAAATTATATATTTGAACTCGTGGATGGATGGGTGAATTTATTTTGGTTCGAACTTCGTGTTTTGACCACGTGGGCCCGGNGTATAGATACAGTTGAATTGGAGCCAAATTCGAAAGGAAAAAGGCATTGCTAAGGATTGAGTTGGCCGTAGACCTTCGAGGTAAGTGTTTGATCTATCCTAGCTTGAGGGAATAGGAGTTGAGCATAATTGCTATTTATTATATGTAGTGTCCGACGTATAGGTATGGTGACGAGTATCTATACGTCGGGGGTCGAGCATGACCGTGAGTCTTAAATTGATAATCTTATGTGATTATATGGAAGGAAATAATTATTGGTTTCATACCGGTAATATATATATATATATATTGTGGATTAATTATTATTGGTTTCATACTGGTAATATGTATATTGTTGATTAAAGATTATTGGTTTCATACCGGTAATATATATATTGTGGATTAATTATTATTGGTTTAACACCGGTAATATATATATAGTGTTAATTAAAGATTATTGGTTTCCTGTCGGTAATATATATTGATTATTGTTATTGGCCATAGATGCCGGTGACACATTAATGAAATGGGATCGTGTGGTACGCCGACCACTTATATATTAATGAACTGGAATCGTGTGGCACGCCGACCACTTATATATTATGAAATGGGATCGTGTGGCACGCCGACCACTAACAGATAATGATTGTTGATATTGGTCGTAGTTGCCGGTGACCTATTGTGTACTGCTTTGATAAATAAATGAAAGTTTTATATTGAAAACAGGAGCGAGTGGTTGCACTCCTGTAATAAGAGGAGTTGAGTTTGAAGGTGAATTAAATTCCTTTATATTATTTCTACCAATGTGTATGCATGTATGTATGTATATGTGTGTGTATATATATATATATATATATATATATCCTATGGCTACTCCAGAACATGTTTTCTCTTCTTAAATATTAGATGTTGTTTTCCTGTTATTTTGTTGCATATATATATTTTTAACTGTACAGGTTTATGTGGGTGTTTGGTACTATCCTTGTCACTACTTCGTTGGGATAAGCAAGGCACTTACCAGCACATGGGGTCGGTTGTGCTGATGCTACACTCTGCGCTCTTTTTGCGCAGATACAGGTTTTGGACAGCAGCAGCGGCAGTAGTGCGATTGTTGATACTCCGACCACCGAGACATCGAGGTAGCCTTGCAGGCGTCCGCAGGACCCGTTGTCTCTTCTATCCTTACTTTTCAGTCTGTTATCTCATGTATTCGAGGTAAACAGTTTTGTATTTCTTTCAGACGGTTATGTGTATTATTCTTAGAAGTTCGTGAGTATTGTGACACCAGTTCTTGGGTAGTGATTTATGTTTGAATTTCGGCATCGCAACTAGTTACGTTTACTAAGTCTTCCGCTAAATTAATTTATTCCGCTGTAATCATATTAACATTGTTAAATATTTTAAAATGAGAGCTGTAAAATGGATAGATAAGTAAGAGTTGGCTTGCCTAGCTTCCATTAGTAGGCGCCATCACGACTCACGATGGTGGAAAATTCGGGTCGTAACAACTATCATGATTAATGGAGAGCCTACTCCACCATTTGATGCTGCTAAAGGACTAAGATAGAGTGATCCCATCTCTCATTTCCTGTTTGCAATTGTAATGGAGTATCTTAGTAGAAGTCTCAACAAACTAAAGGAGGTAAAAGATTTTAAGTTCCACATCAGATGTGCAAAGTTAGGTATTACTCACCTAAGCTATGCAGATGATCTTTTGCTATTTGCTAGAGGTGATTTAAACTCTATCTATCATATTCATGAATGTTTCAACCATTTCTCTCAAGTCTCTGGTTTACAAGAAAATTCGAAGAAGAGTTCAGTATATTTTGGAGGAGTTCAACAGAGTACCAGGTTAGAGATTATTCAAAGTTGGGCTACACAATAGGAGAGTTACTACTCAAATATCTTGGTTTTCCTCTTGCTACCAAGAAACAGTCTCTTATACAATGGTATCCTCTGATAGAAAAGATAGTAGCAATGATATCCTCATGGATTGCCAAGAAGCTTTCATATGCTGGAAGAGTGCAACTGGTCCAAACTGTCATATTTGGTAATCATATTAGTCACAGTTATTCAACTTATCAACAAAAGTTATGAAGATGATAAAGGCCTACTGCATGATTTATATTTGGTCTGCGATCAATACCATTACAAAAAAGTCTCTGGTGACTTGTAGTTGGATGTGCACACCTAAGTTAAATGGGGGCTTGGGTTTGAGTAATCTACAATTATGGAATAAGGCAGCTATAGCAAAACTCTGTTGGGATGTAGTAAATAAGCAAGACAGACTATGGACCAAGTGGATTCATGCTTTTTATATAAAAATAAGAGCCTATAAGACATGGTAATCCCACAACAGGCAACCTGGACGGTCAAACAGATACTAAGTGCCAGAACAGTCCTACAACAAGTACAACATAAGCAACAGATCAAAAAAAGCATGGTTAGCTAGTTTTACATTCAGCTACTAGAAAATAGGCCTAGAGTCAACTGGAAGTGTATGTTGTTTTAAAACAAAGCTAGACCTAAAGTCATATTCACAATGTGGCTACATTTGCATGGGAGACTTAAATGAGGGGTAAATGTGGATTCAAAATATTTTCTATATCAGCTGCATGATGAAACTAGAGACCATCTGTTTACTAAAGCAGTGTGGCAAAAGGTCTTACATTGGATGCAAAGACAAGATGTAGTTCGAGATAATTGGGTGCAACATCAATAATGGATGATACAAAGTGCTAAAGGAAGATCTTATACAGCTCAATTGTACCGAATAGTGTATGCAGAGGTTACACATAGTATTTGGATTGAAATGAATTTGAGAATATTTCAACAGAGAAGCAGAAGTGTTGATAGCATAACTAGAGAAATAGCCTGTATATGTAATGTGAGAGCTACCGAAGGAATTAGTAGTTTAGTTCAACATTTTATGTTTCATTAGACATAGTATGTAGGTTTGAGATTGTTCTTTGAGTTTCTGATAGATATATCTGCCGAGTTATAAAGCAGGTTATGAATTGTAGAGATTATTGGTGATTAATAAAAATGATAATTACCTAAAAAGGGAAAAAAGTCAAGTTATAATAGCCCAGAAAAAATTGACAACACTAGTAAATTTCATGAATTTTAAAAAATTTATGGCATATAATGATGAAATCAACAAATAATGTTAAACCTTAATTATAAAACATTAACATATAAACTTATTGAAGCAATTCGTGAACCTAAGGAAAGTGAAAGAAAAGTACCAAAAAAATATTCATGTAACGTTTTAAAAAAAAAAAGAAGAGCAGCTAGAGATATAGAGAATTTGCATTTCAATTACAAGATTTCTTGTCAAATATCAAGATTTTTGTACACTCTAAATAAACATATGTCATGTCATTCATATGATTAAGAGAATATGTCACGAAAAAATATCTAACATTTTAAAGAAATATTTTTTTCTAAAAAAAATTGAAGGGTCGGCCCGCCTTAAACCACGACCCTCTTAAGACTGGGCTGACCATTTTTAGGCCTATATGCTTTTGTGACAGCTCTAGGGATGTGGTAAAAGAGTAGAGTACTATAATTAAGAATAATTAAAGTTGGAGTGTGTTATACGGTCCTGAAATCTGAATAAAATCTAAGTACATAAATGCAAGTAAACGACATTTATGTACTCTCTTTGTCATAAGTAAGTTCAGAAAGTGATCAGATGATCACAACAACTATATATTTCCAACTGAAGAGAATCCAATTATTTGAACTTTTCCTGAAACTCAACTACCCTCTCAGTATTATCTGCTTCCATTACTTTTTACGTTACTTTTTCAATTAGACTCTCATGTTTGCAAAACAGAACTGACATGTTTTCAATTCTTCGTTACATAGAATCGGAGATTAGATTTTGTACATTCACCATTTTAAATTTAATAAGTCCAACTTTAATATTTTTAGCGTTAAACTTATTAATATACTACTAAAAGTCTAAAACAATGGGTTCAAATTTAATATTTGTTGAAATTTTAATAAATTTTTATATATAAATTCATACTTCGTATCGAAAGTTACGAGTGTAGTTGAACTCGTAGCTGAAAGAATACAACAACTCTTGCCATTATTATTTTTACTTGAATTTTCACATATTTTAGTCTAAATATTTTTTTAAATCATCGGTGGCTCATCTAAATCAGTGTGCTGCAAAAGTCCACTATAAGAGATTTTAGCGTTATTTACCAAATGAGACTTCATTCTTAAAGCTCAAAACCGAAATATCTAGTTAATAATTGAGTAAATTTTGCTCTACGTGACGGTATTTAAAACATGACTTGTCCCATATATCAAGTTTAATCCTCATGGACTAATTAAATCATGGCCAACATTTGCTTGCAAATATACATGAAAAAAAAAAAGGAAAATGATTATTTTCAAGAGCTTTTTTTTTCTCTCTATTAAATATTCCTGCCGTTTCAATTTACGTGAACATGTTTGATTTGACACGAAATTTAAGAAAAAATGAAGATTTTTTTTATTTGTATGGTTATAAAAACTTCTTTTAAGGTAGAATTAGAATTTAAGCTAAATTGTTTTCAAATTTATAAATAAATTATTTTTTTAGAACGGACAAAAATAAAATAGGTTCAGATAAATTGGAACGATGAAAACTTTGAAGGAGATGACAAGTCAAAAAACAATTGAAAAAAAAAAACAGATAAACCAGACTGGCCAAGTAGGGACCTTCATGGTCAAAGATTAAGGCCATTAACTCATATAAAAGGCTAAAAGCTTATAGTTAGTGATCATTGTCAAGAGGATAAATAAAGAAAGGACTTACAAATTTAATTGATTGGACTTATTAATTGCCTATCATACACTTAACCTAGTGAAATGTTATCTTTCTTCATTGATTCATGAGCATTGACCAGCTTTTCACTTCAAGTAATTTTTGGAGTAACTATACATCCACTCGGTAGGCAATGTCATTAATTGTCATTCAATTTGCATCCTTGTAGTACTATTTGATTGAAAATCTAGCTTCGTTTGTATCTAGTTAAGTACAACCTGTATTCAATTTTCACAATGTAGGGAAATAAATGTGTACTACCCACTTGTATTCAATTTTTACAATATAGGGATATAAGTAAAGCCTAAACACCAAATATCACCTTGATATACAAAGTATCCCGCATTCATTTAAGGTCCGGAGAACGGTTGCATCCTATAAGGTGTAATATAGACTCTAATGCAAGAAATAATGACTGCTTCTAGGGCTCGAACATGTGACTTATGAGCCAGTGACGGAGGCAGATCTCCACAAAGGGGGTTCAAAATTTTTTTTTTTTTGCAGCTAGTGAGAATTAAACCTATGACCTTATGAAGGTTTTGAATAAACTATACTGTTGAGTTATGTTAAGGGGGGTCAAAACTTAATATAGAGGTAAAAAATGGATTTTGCTTTATATATACAGTGTAATTTTTGGCGAACGGGGTTCGGGTGAACCCCCTTCGGCCCCTCTAAATCCGCCCCTTCTATGGGCCACGAAGACAACTTTATCGTTACTCCAAGTTTTCCCATCAAACATTTGAGAAACACATACAGGACCAGAATTTATAATTTATGAGTTTTCACCGAATTTATAACTTATTAGTTCTTGGGTTCGCAATTAAATATTTATATATATTTAATACATTCTCTAATATAAAAATAAAATCTAAGCAAAAACTATTGAATAATACGAGATATTCTAGCTCCTCCACTCATAAGAGATGCATGTTTTGTCCTGTTAAAAATCTTTAAAATTTAGAGTAAAAACATTTGGAGTTTTTGTTGAGGTTTTAAGTTAAATATGCTTAAAAGATGGTGAATAGAAAATAGAGGAAAAATAAAAATTTTAAGTTTCTCTCCCCCTTACCTTCACCCCTGACGAAGGGATATTGTCTTATATTAGAAGAAGAAAATATTTTTGATGAGTATATATACAATTGCACTTCTTCCGATTGATTAATTAATTTTTTGGACCAAATTTATTTGTTACTGGCAAATATTAACAGAAATCCAACGTAATATTAATATTAAAGCCAACAGATATGTTAATTTTGTAACTGAAAATTAACCTCACTCTTCAATTCCTGGTTTATTATTGCGTAAATAGTCATTTATGCCATTACCATTTTATATAAACATTCATTCTGAAGAGTTGCATCTCTTCAATTTTGAGCTCAACATTGGCTATAAGTACCAGTCTATTCTCTCATATTTTTCATATGATTTTCTGAGTTCTCCTTCTTTCTTCTGCATTGTTTTAACTTTAAAGAAAGCAACAGTAAGTGTGGTTTTCTACCGAACTTTATGTTCACTGAAACACTTGGGCTTGAAGTATCACTATACCAGTGTGTAATTCGTTCTATCCTAGGAGGAAATAATCAACAACCTTGGATATTAGGAGGGGGTTAAATTCCTTAAAGAAATACTGTGAATTCAGTGGGTTGGGATTAACTTCTATTCCGTCTATATTTATATTTATATGTTATTTTATTTTCTCCATAATTATCTTACAAATACAATATAATAACAATTTTATCTTAAAAAAATAAAAAAATGAAGTAAGAGATTCCATTAGAGAGGAAGTAACTACTTTAATGGATAAAAGTTAAGGTGGCATTAACTATTAATTCTGGTTCAAAAAGCAATCAACCTCTTGTTTATTTTTTTAATTTTCAAGTGACGAATTATTCGTCATCATTGGCAATAACAGGACATAATTCAGAAAGAGTCCAAAAGGTTTTCCATATTACGTATACGTTTTGAAATGGCCAAGAGGCATTGCTCTTCTTCTTGTTTTGGATATAATAAATCCACCCTTTTCTTGTCGATAACAAGGCACACAAAGAAGCTTCCAGTTAGTCCATTCATGATCAAAAGGGAATTTCAGGAAAAAAAAAAAGGTGTACATGGAAATTTGGTTAATTTAACTTTTAGGGTGTGTTTGGTACGACGAAAAATATTTTTTAATTTTTTAATGTTGGTTGACTTAAATATTTTATAAAATGGTATTTTCCCCGTGAACTTATTTTTCTCCAATTGGAGGAAAATATTTTTCTCTTAAGAGAAGAAAAAATATTTTTCAAAATTTTTTTTCAACCTTCCCCGCCTTATTTCTCATCCCCACCAACTGACCCTCACACCTCCACCCTAACTCCACCCCACCCTAAATAAAAATATTATTAATATACTTTTTTAATGTTATAGATAGGGTGCTTTATTTTCCATTAGCAAATGAGTATTTTTTCTTTTTATAATATAAAAAAGTACTTTTCTTCATTTTAACAAACAATGTATTTTCTTTAATTTCATCAAAATGATGTAGTAAAAAGTATTTTCTTTTATTTCAATAAAAAAATATTTTCTATTCATGACGTAGAAAAAATATTTTTCTTTTATTTCAACAAAATAAGTACTTTATTTTCATGTTGTAGAAAATATACTTTCTTTTTGAACCAAAAAAAGTATTTCCTTTTTAGCTATGTTGCACAAATTTCAACGTTGTTTTTTGCGTAAAAAAAGTAAAGCAGCACATTAGATATTTTGGGTTTGCCTGAATTTTAGAAGAATATTTAAATTTTTCAAGAAAATAGAATCCAGAAAA
>MU694335.1:22578-38179 GCA_026770625.1 Nicotiana glauca | reverse complement strand
TCGGGGGGGGGGGGGGGAAGCAGTACGAGGGAGGGTGAGGTGTTGGGGTCTTCGGATGAACTATTGTCCGTCCTACTAACATTAACTGTTGGAGTATAATAGACATTGTGTGCCTCAAGTAGAAATTTGATGCATTCTTAGAAGCATGCAAAATTTCAGATCATTTTCTGTAGGCATCTAGCGACAAGCTTATGCAATGCAAGGTGTATGTTTAGATCGATTCATAGGATTTTCAGATGGAGCACTGCCAATCCTACCAACTCAGGTGATTGCAAGGAATGACGGTTATCATAGTGCCTCAAAGTAGAATTGGTACATTAGGAAAGTTCGTTGCCTGGTATATGCCAAAGGACACACAAGTATTTATCGTTTTGTTCACACTATAGATGGTTTGACCAACTGTCGACCTTTAACCAACACAATGACCAGTCTTTTCTTGGGTAGTCTGTTGCCTGTTGGTATGATTTACTTAAATGACTATGCTTCTGTTCAGAGATGCATAAAACTTGTTGAAGATCTGCTAAAAATCAACAAAGGTTATGGGTTGGGATAGAGCTTAAAATTGTGCCATTAGTGTACTGTGATGAAGTTCCTATAGACCAGAGGCGAGGTCAGGATTTCAACGTTATGGGTTCTAGATTTTATAATGACGACTTCCAGTACTAATAACTGGGTTCTAAATTTATTATTTGTTGTTATTTAATAATTAGTTAATACAAATAGAATGTTTGAGCAAAAGCTACTGGGTTTGGCTGAACCCGTGTTTATGCTTCTAGCTCTGCCCCTGCCATAGACTACATTCAGATTGAATAGTTGACTAAGTTGATGATTTCCCTCTCATATAGGTCATTGATTTGATACTGTGCTGATGTAAACTGTTTGTTTGAACATTAATGCAGTTTTCCCTGCAATAAGATCAGTCTCGATGAGAGACATGGGAACAGAAATGACTCCTATTCCAAGTCAAGAGCCTTCAAGAACAGCTACACCTGTTGATGCAACGACCCCAATCCGCAGCCCTACTTCTTCAATCCCATCTACACCTCGTAGAGGAGAGCCAGCGCCAACGCCTACAGAGAATTGCATTGACAATGCTTCTCAAAATTCAACAGATAACAATAAAAAGGAATTGTCAGAGGAAGAATTAAAGATGAAGACAAGAAAAGAGATTGTAGCCCTTGGTGTTCAACTTGGTAAAATGAATATAGCTGCTTGGGCAAGCAAAGATGAGAAGGATAAAAGCGAGGCTGAAGCAGCTGAGGTTGCAAGGATGGAATATGCTAAAAGAGCAGCTGCTTGGGAGGAAGCTGAAAAGTCAAAGCACTGTGCAAGGTTTGCGCCAATATCAAAACACATTTTCAAATCTATGTTCTACTGTTAAATTATGAATTAACAGAAAGATCGTTGATATTCCAGTTATAAGCGTGAAGAGATAAAAATCCAAGCTTGGGAAAGCCAGCAGAAAGCAAAGCTAGAAGCAGAGATGAGGAAAATAGAGGTACATCTTATTATCCATTTAGTAAATTATGTTATACCATGATTAAGAAGCCTTGTTCTTGAAATTTCTTGAACATGTCTAATGATCTGAAGTTAATTATGGATGGTTGGTTGTATATCGAACTTTGCTACTGAGACACCTAGGAATTTAACCAGCCCGAGTTATGTGCTCATACTGAGGCCATTTAACGTCATATTGAACTGTTACCACTTGAGTTAATGATTCAGGAGTCAACTTATTACAAAATTCTTATGTTATTTTGCATCATTGTATGTATTATTCAGGCACAAGTCGAACAAATGAGAGCACAAGCTCAAGCAAAGATGGTGAAGAAGATCGCGATGGCAAGACAAAGATCAGAAGAAAAGCGTGCTGCAGCTGAAGCTAGAAGAAATCAGCAAGCTGAAAAAACTACAGAGCAAGTTGAATACATACGTCAAACAGGTCGACTTCCATCTTCTTCCTTCTCGTGTTGTGGCTGGTTATGATAAGATTAAGCAGCAGCAGGTGCAGCGCAGATCATAATCGAGTCAAGGCACCTTACAAGTTAGCCTTTCTTATACTGTCAGGTTTTGTAATAACAGAAAGTATAGTATCATGCCGAACGTTGTCCACCCTTGTATCTATTCTTTTTGCAATCTGCAAATGTAAGTTTTTACATGGAATGAAGTTTGGTTTGGTCTTTTGATTTTTAACTTCAAACATGTATTAACAACTGCTGTTAGTTTTATAGCAAGAATTTTCAAGAAAAAAGAAAGCAAAGCAATTATCGTAAGCTTTGCCTTGCTTTGAAAATGTTGACTATAGCATAAGGGCCTTTTCTGAATTAGCATTATGAAACAAGTGAAAGGAGATACTTGTATTTTTTTTTTGGAGAGGTTCGCCTATTTTGACTAACATTTTTGTTCATATTCAAATTAAAAAGAATGTAAAATTCGTGGTTTCAAGACCTTATTAAGACAAAGGAAAGCCTTGACGTTACTGGTACCCTCATGTGACCAGGAGGGCTGCGTACAATTGACCCTTGTGGCTCGCCTCTTTCCTGGATCCCGCACATAGCGGGAGCTTATTGCACCCCGCTGCCCTTTATTAAGACAAAGATTAAAAGAGATATTCAAACAATCTACTTCTAATTGCTGAGCTTGATTATATTTTTGCAGGCAAGACTCTGCATACACTTCTACATCCAAATTTTATGAGTGAAATATTATTTTTATTTTACGGAAAAAAATTATTATTTTGATTTGATTCTTTTCACATTATAGTTTCACAAGATACTTATAGATGGAGGTGACAAAAAGGGAGAAATTTAAAACTGAAAACCACTTACAACTCAAGTTAAATCTTAGTCTTATCAACATCAACCACAAGCCATTTTAGTGTATTTGTATGATCTGATAAATAATCTTGTTTTCAGTGGATAAGGACCTACTTTATCTAAATTCGACCTTAGATGACCTAATTGACTCACGTGGAGATTAAGGGGGAAAAAAACCTACCTATGTCGAATGTGTTGCATATTTTTTTTAATGGAAAAAACACAAGTTGTCTAATACAACAACAACAACCCAGTATAATCCCACTTACTGGGGTCTGGGGAGGGTAGTGTGTACGCAGACTTTATCCCTACCCTGAGATAGAGATCTGTTTCCAAATAGAACCCCGGCATCCTTCGCCTCCAAGAACTTCCCACCTAGTCTAATACTTTTCCACAATTATGTAATAGTGCTGAATAAGGGAAACATACGCTGAATATATTTTTAGTTTCAGAAAGATAAAATAATTTTTTTATAGCTATATTCCGCGCAAATCCGGATTAGTAAGGCTCGTGAATTTCAGATACTGGCATCTGAAAGCAAAAAGATAAAGAATCATAAGATATTCTTTCCACCTTTTCAATTTTCATGCGGTAGTGTTTGCTGTAGACACTTAACAGCCAAACATTACCAATTAATGCTATTTTTCAAGTTTTCCACTCAATACAGTAACAAGGTTACATTCTGCATATAACTGTACAACCAATCAAACTCTACTGGCTACAAATAGAGTAGCTGTGTGACTGTGAGCTAACGATTAAACGAAAATTCTGCATCGTGGTTCCTGCCGTATAGCGCGGTTTGTAATATATGCATAGAGTCTATTGCCGAATCAGGAACTAAGCTGTGGCTCCCAACTGAATGACAAAACATCCGAAAATGTATCCTCTGCATTGATAATAGATAATGTGAATTCTATTTTCCAGACAGATCAAGAGAGTTCATCCAATTTTAGATAAAAAGAAGAGAAGATACGTTCAACAAACTTTTGGCTTTCTGGAATCAGTAAATGACAATTATCCAGATGGCTCATGTAAAAAAGGCAAGAGAAAAGTTTTCAAGAACGAATAGAATAGAGCACAAGCATATCTTACATTAGATGCTAGCGAGCTTTCTTCATACGTTTTGGGGGCCTCATCGTTTCTCTCCTTGAATCTTCTGCAGTTTTGGCGTCAATCAATGACTGAAAGCATTTGGAAGGAAAAAGAAAGGTTATTATGATAATCAATATATCAAAAGCAAGAAACAAGGAAATATTCTCTTGAGCTTTTCCCCACACATTAATTTACAAAAAAAAAACAAGCATTGTACTAGAATTTCCAACCACGATTCCCTAAGTCCTCTCTTTTCTCTGATGATGGTATATACTTCTCGGCAATGTATTTATACCATTTTTTGTTTTCGACTATGTATTTATAAATAAGAGCTAGAAAATCTTTAAATCAAGATCATAGGAAAAAAGGCGGAGCCAGGAACACCATTCATTATTCAAGCAAATGAGACAGTCTAGCAAAAAGTAGAATTGCAAGTCAAACATTATAATAGACTGATAATCAAAACACAGGAATTATGGACCAGGACAACAACATATACAAGAGTTTGCACATGAAAACAACTCACACCCATCTTGCTAAAATATAAAAATAAAACTGTAAAGATCCTCTAGTTCGAGAAAGACAAGATAATTTACAAGCATAACGTCACTGTTAAGACCATGTTATACTGATGCTAAATATTAATCTCATGATTATTATACTCAGTCTAAATAGGTTTCAATTATTGCATGAAAGTTGGGATTTCACAAGCCACAAGAAAGCAGGGGCCTCCATCAAAGTGAAATGAACAAAGTTGCAGGACTATATTTCTAACCTCTTCCACTTTTTTTTGAAGTTCCAAAAGTTCTTGACAATATGCAAGGCACTCTGCATGGTATATAGCGGCTAAGTCTTTTATCATGGCCTTCCTTCTGATGACACCAATCACTGTAATATCCAAGAAGAAACAGCACATGTAAGATTAAACAAATATAACTCTCCTTCATGCCAAATCTAACACAATTTTTTCTTTTGGGCACAAACATTTCGACCAACAAATACGCAGTCACCGAATTCCTTGAAGGTGATATTATTTGTCTGTCATATCTCATTCGAAGATAAGTGTTCAAGAGACAAACTGATAACTAGTTATCTATTACAGTTAACCACCATCTTATCTCATTGGAAGATATTGTTCAAGAGAATAAAAAAAAGAAAATTGGTTAATCTATTGCAAAAGATCACCACTGCAAGTTGGCCAAAGAGACACAATAAATGGGCAGCGGAAAGAAAGAAAATGAGAAGTCGACCGACATGAAGATGAAAAGTTCTGTTTTCACATCAATTATAATCAGATACCAAGAAGGTAAAAGTTTACAATACAACCTTTTTGAGATTGATTTTTTAATTTTTATTTTTATCTTGAGTCGAGGGTCTATCGGAAACAGCCTCTCAAGGTAGGAGTAAGGTCTGCGTATTCACTACCCTCCCCAGACCCCACCCGTGGGATTATACTGGGTATGTTGTTGTTTTTATTTTTAGTTTAGGATTATAACTAGATAATTCTTTTCTCTGACATGTAGGATTGTATCTAGAACTCTATGGCCCTTCAACTGCGGCTCTTCCCGACATGAGCAAGAAGTGACATATTATTGCAATGTTCATTCTTAGATTATTACCCAGTGTTCAGAAAAGCGCCCACTTCCTCGCTTTAAGTGAAAAGCGAAGCGGAGCGGGAGGTTGGGCGCTACTCCAGTTAAAAGCGGCTCAGGTAGAGAAAAGCGACCGCTTCTGCCAAAAAAGTGAGAAGCGGTGAAGCGGTAGAAAGCGGTAGAAGCAAGCGCTTCTGAAAATAAAAGCCCAACTGGGTCTTTTTCAATTAAAAGACCAAAATGGAGTGAGTCTTCTGTTTTAGTCATTCTTCAGCAGCAAATAGGGTTATAAACCAGCCTCTTCTTCCTAAAAAAACCAGCGATTTCTTCCTCACATGAAGCAACGACTTGTTCAAGCAAAGTAGGGTTCTTCTTCTTCTTCAGCATTACAATAAGTCAACAACTTCTTTCAAGTTTCAACAGGTATGTTTTTATTTTCATTCTTCTTCTTCTTTTTCTTTTTCTTTCTAAACGTCCAAAAAGCGCCGAAATGCTGGCGAAATTTTCTCAGAAAAATTCTGCCCCGTTTCGTGCCCAAATTCTGCTCAATTTCTGCCCAGTTTCTTCCCAATTTCTGCCCAATTATATATATTTTATTCTTAGTTCTTATTGCCTTTCTTATGTGTTACGTAGTTGTTATTTTCATGGGGCCAAAAGACTATAGGAAAGACCCGGCTTGGGCTTACTCTGAAAGAGTTAACGAGACCAACAAGATGGCCATTAGTTGTCTTTTTTGTGATAAGATTACAAATGGAGGAATCTATCGTAAAAAATCGCATCTAAAATTACATGTGTTGTTTATGCCGTATTTCTTTTAATTTTTAAAAAAAAAATTCCGCTTCACTTCAAAAGAGCGAGCGCTTTGCTTCTCGCTTTTCGTAAAATGGGGTTGTCGCTTTTCCTCGCTTCACGCTATTTTTAACACTGTTATTACCTCAACCCACCTCCAACCCTCCCAAGAAAAGGAGAAATAGAAAATAAAACAGACAAATCTTTAGTTTATTATTAATGGACATTGTTTCTGGCCTTTAGGGTTCAAGTAAATCTGTTGAAGAATTCCTTAGGTGAACAAAGTGCAAGTAATAAATATTGAACTATTGGCTTGAAACCCCTAAAGTGTCTCAAGCTACAAAAGAGAAACAAAAGAAAATAATCGAAAAAAAAAAGCCAAAAAAGATACAATAACAACTACACATCAATCAGAAACAAGTTGAGGCCCGCTATATGAATCCTCACTGGCCATGTTGCTTCATTTAAGCCCATGCATGTTGGTCCAAATATCATAAAAGATTAGGTTTTCTAACACTAGAGGTTGTCTACATTTCCAACTGGCATATAAAAAGATAAACAATTAATAACATTATAAAATTACAACATTACTGTAGTTAAAACTTAAAAGCGATAATGCAAAATTTGGCAAACACAATGATGTAACACATCCAAGACCATACAGTTACATCTCTCTTCTCCATCGCCAATTCAGAGGAAAACCAAATCCCAGTACACCAAGTTCTCAAACTGAAGCTAAAAATTCTAATCCCAAAGAAAGTTCTGATCCCTAGTTCTTAAATAACAGGAAAATTATGTAAGGTGCTTCCCAAAGATATTACTATGAACAATTAGAAAGACTCAAAATACGTAATTTTGACAAACGTGAGGGATGTAATTGTAAATAGATATATGAAATTTCACCAATTACACCCCTTTCCTCACCATCACCATATCAGATTACTTTCAAACTAAATCTGAAAACTTTCATCCATAGTGTCAACAAATATTAAATCCTAAACATTATATCAAAAATAATGGGCAGAAATATAATTCCTTGATATTAGTCATTTTGGGAAACAACCTCTCTACTCCATCGGGTAGGAGTAAGGTCTGCGTACACACTACCCTCCCCAGACCCCTTACCAGTGGAAATTCACTGGGTTGTTATTACATCAGTCGTTTTACTCGGACCAGGGCGGACAGTGATGGAGCTAGGAATTTATACAACGGGATTCAAAACTATTAAGGACGTCACCTGGGATATCAACCTATGACCTAAAGCAATTTCTGAACCCCTTTTGCCACTTCACTAGAATTTTCTTTTAAGTCTAGGGGATTCAACCGTTTAAATATAACAAAAAGATAGGTTTTTGCCCTATTTGCATAGTGTAATTTCCCGACAAAAGGGATTTAATTGAACCCCCTTTCTTCAACATAACTCCACTATCCACAACTATCTGGCAAAGGGTGGTCAATTGAGCGCCCATCCCCAGAAAAGTATACAGTGTGTATAGGTCAAATATTTTGTCTACTTTTTATACACATTTATTAAATCTTGAACATCTTCCTGGATCTTAAAACCCGTTCATTCCAATACGAAGTAATTTGTAGCAAATTTCACATAAGTTTCTATTAATACTAAAAGATCAAAGAAAAAGAGGGGGAAATTTCCCCTTTAGAGTGATGGCAGAAATATATGAAGGGTTTTTTTTCAGGGAAAAAGAAGAATTAATTGCCCTCATCCCCAAAAAAGCTAATTGGGCTGGCTTAAAAATTCTCTATATCCATTCCTTAAGAGACCCATAGTATAATTAAAATATATAAGGCAAATTAGATTCTACAAATCTTACACTTACTTCTGCTGGGATTGAACCCAGTTCGAGGAGGTGGGGTTGTTGCTGGATCTGATGGTTGTGATGGAGGAATAGGAATTGGATCAGACGGTGGAGGCTGCGGCTGTAGGGCATTAGACGGAGGAAGAAGAGAAGATGGGTTCTCAAGTTGTTCAACCATATTATTGTAAGAGATGAGGGTTCTGTCTCTGTCTCTGCAAGTAACTTTTGTAGGAGACGAGCCTTTTTAGGCTATGGTATTGTGAACCCATCTTGCCCACCAGCTCTCTTTGTTCTACTGTTGATTTGCAGGTAAAATATGTATGTAGATGTTATGTGGAATAGCAAAAAAGAAATTCTTACCAGCACCTGGGGTAATATTTATTTATAATAAAACCAAATAATTTAGTATTTCAATTTAAAAATTCAATTTATGTTTTGAAATCAAGACTATAAAGTAAATAACCAAAGACAAGTATAAAAACATGATTATGTATTATTCAACTTTAAACTGATGTACTGAAATTTTCTTTATTTACGAAAGTAAGTAAGTCGATATGTAAGCTATTGTATAAACTGTTTGTAAGTTGCTATCGCAAGCTGTTGTGTAAGTTGCTTGTAAGCTCCTACTGTAAGCTGTTGTGTAAGCAGCTTACAAGTAGCTATTGTACCAGCTATAGATAATTTTGTACAAGA
The DNA here is from genome assembly GCA_026770625.1 of Nicotiana glauca. Taxonomy (NCBI): domain Eukaryota; kingdom Viridiplantae; phylum Streptophyta; class Magnoliopsida; order Solanales; family Solanaceae; genus Nicotiana; species Nicotiana glauca. Next base: position 29,380 of record MU694335.1, on the reverse strand, counting down.
AGTAAATTTTATCCACAATATAGTACCGAAATGATAAGCTTCTTTAGGAGGCTTATTGCCAATAGAGTACTAAATAGGTAAACATATTTACGGTGGAGTCCAATATGGATAAGCTTCTTCGTGAAGCTGGTTTATAACGAAATACTAAATGGACATCCATAATATAACAACAACAATATAATACCCAATGTAGTCCCACAAATGAGGTCTGGGAGGGTAGAGTGTATGCAGACCTTACCCCGACTTTAAAAAGACAGAGAGGTTGTTTCCGATAGACCCTCGATTTAGAAAAGGGAGAGAGGAGGGGAAATAACAAGCAAACTGATATGACATCCAAAATAAAATACAAAACTAGCAAAAGGTAATGCAATCAAAAAACTGAAACACAAGACAACATCAAGTAGTAACCGAAGACTAGGGGTACGAAAAAAATACGGAAGGCACCAAGTGGTGTCTCAAAGCTACTGCTACATACAAAGAAAACACTCGCTTACCTAACCCTTTACCTTTATTCTCAACCTCAACACCTTCCTATCCATGGTCATGTCCTTAGTGAGCTGGAGCAATGCCATATCTTGCTAATCACATCTTCCCAATACTTCTTCGGCCTGCCTCTACCTCTACGTTAGTCCTCCAATGCCAACTTCTCACGCGTCCTCACTGGAGCATTGGTGCTTCTCCTTTTTACATGCCCAAACCATCTAAGTCTCGCCTCCCGCATCTTTTACTTCATGGGGGCCACACCCACCTTGTCCCGAATAACTTCATTTCTAAGTTTATCTAACCTGGTATACCCGCACATTCACCTCGATATCCTCATCTCTGCCACCTTCATCTTCTGGACATGGGATGTCTTGACTGGCCAACACTCCGCCCCATACAACATAGTCGGTCTGACCACAATATAATATATTTATAACATTCCCTTGTAGATGTTCATTAAAAGATAATGTGCCTCATTAAAACCTTACTAGGAAAAACCCCGTGAAAAAAAATCCAAGTAAAGGAAAAAGAATACACATATTTAGTACTAGTTGTCTCATTAAAAATCTTATACGAAAAAACCTGAGAAAAAAACCTTAGTAAGGGAAAAAGATTACAACGCGTATTTTACTCCCCTGATGAAAATTTTATTTCAAATATTTGAGTCTTCGCATTCCAATCTTGTAAACCATCTTCTCAAAAGTTGAAGTTCGCAAATTCTTAGTGATATGCCGGATTGTCACTTGAACGGATTTCTGGAACATCGATATTACCATTCTTTTGGTAATCATGTGTAAAGAATAACTTTTGGTGAAATGTGTTTCTATTTCCTTTTATGAATCCTCCCTTCAATTGGGCTATGCATGTAACATTGTCTTCGTATAAAATTATGATTTTTTATCACATTCCAAACTATATTTTTCTCGAATGAAATGAATCACTGATCAACCAAACGTATTCCATATTTGCTTCATGAATAACTATCATCTCATCATGATTTGAAGAAGTACCAACAATAGATTGCATTTGGAGTGCCATGGTATGACAATCCCTCCACATGTGAACACGTAGCCGGTTTGAGATCGAGCTTTATGAGGATCATATAAATAACCTATATCTCCATAACCAACCCGATCTGCACTACCTTTGTTAGCATAAAACAAACCCATATCAAGAGTGCCTTTTAAACATTGCAATATATACTTAATCTCATTCTAATATTTTCTTGTAGGAGAAGAGCTATATCTTGCTAGTAACTTAACAAAAAATACTATGTCAAGCTTTATAGCATTAGCAAGATACATAAAGCGCATCAATTGCACTAGGATATGATATTTCAGGACTAAGGAAATCCTCATCTTCTTCGGGAGGTTGGAATGGATCCTTATTTACTTCAAGTAATCGAACAACCATTAGTGTAATCAATAGGTGCACTTATCCATGGAAAAGCATTTTAAGATCTTTTCTGTATAGGCAAATTGATAGATAATTAAAAATTACGTCTCTAAATGTTCAATTTGCAGACCAAGACAAAGTTGTCTTTCCAAGATCTCTCATCTCAAATTCTTTCTTAAGATATTCAATTGCATTTTAGAGATCTTCTAGAGTTCCTATAAGATTTATGTCATCAACATAAACAATAAGTATAACAAAATTTGATGTTGATTTCTTCATAAGAACACATGGATAAATGACATCATTTATATAATCGTCATTAATCTAATATTCATTAAGGCGATTATATCACATGCATTCTAATTGTTTTAAACTGTATAAATATTTTTGTAATATGATCGAGTACATTTCTCGAGACTTTGAACTATATGCTTCAAGCATTTTGAATCCTTTGGAAATTTTCATATAAATTTTGAAAAGCTATATCAACCGGCTCTGACGATATCTATTATCGTCTTAAATGGCGTGGCATCTTCTGGTGTGTGGACTACTGTTCCGATAAGCGTTACGCTTACTAATATTGCATCATTTTACAATCATTTCTACGTCATGATGCTTTAATGGATAGCTTTCAGATCCTCAGTCTTTTATATTAGTGTGCACTATATTGTATCAACGATATCGTCGACGATCATTTTGTATCGGTTCACAAAGCGACATAACTTTTTGAGATTTCCTCAACAACAACAACAATACCATACCTTGTATTATCCCATACCGTAGGGTCTGGGGAGGGTAGTGTGTATGCATACCTTACCCCTACCTTATAAAGATAAAGAGATTGTTTCCAATAGACCCTCGGCTCAGGAAAGCATAAACACCACATTAATAAAAATATAGACAAGAAAGGACAATACCAAACAACCATATAAAACCAGAATAAAAATAACAAGATAGTATGGTGATCAACAATGAAAGAAAATAACGGTTAGTCATAAAAATCTACTAATAATAGAAATCAAGACTGTGTGTCAATACTATTGTTATGAACACTCTAGACTACCTACTCTACTACCCTAATCCTCGACCTCCATACCTTCCTATCAAGGGTCATGTCCTCGGTCAGCTGAACCTGTGCCATGTCTTGCCTAATCACCTCTCCCCCTCTTCTTTGGCCTACCTCTACCTCTCCGTAACCCTTCCAATGCCAGCCTCTCACACCTCCTCATCGGAGCATCTGTGATCTTTCCCGTCACATAACAAACCACCTAAGTCGCACTTCCTGCATCTTGTCCTCAATAGGGGACACGCCCACCTTATCGCAAATAACCTCATTTCTGATCTTATCTAACCCGGTGTGCCCACACATCCATCTCAACATCCTCATCTATGCTACCTTCATCTTTTGGGCATGATCGATCTTGACTGGCCAACACTCAACCCCATACAACATCATTGTTTTGACCACCACTTTGTAGAGCTTACCCTTAAGTTTCGGTGGCACTTTCTTGTCACACAAAACACTGGAAGCGATTCTCCATTTCATCCATCCCGCCCTAATACGATAGGTAACATCTTCATCAATCTCCCCACCCCTCTGAATAATAAACCCAAGGTACTTAAAACTCCCTCTACTAGGAATGACTCGCACCCCCCTGAATAATAGACCCAAGGTACTTAAAACTCCCTCTCCTAGGGATGACCACCCCCCTGAGTGGTGGTCAGACCAACGATGTTGTATGGAGTTTAGTATTGGCCAGTCAAGATCGCTCATGTCTAGAAGATGAAGGTAGCAGAGGTGAGTATGTTGAGATGGATGTGCAGGCGCACCATATTAGATAGAATAAAAAATGATGTTATTCACGACAAGGTGGGTGTGGCCCCTATTGAGGACAAGATGCGGGAAACGCGACTTAGGTGGTTTGGTCATGTGAGGAGGAGGAGTACAGATGCCCCGGTGAGGAGGTGTGAGATGCTGACATTTGGAGGGACTACGAAGATGTAAAGGTAGGCCAAAGAAGAAGTGGAGAGAGGTGATTAGGTAAGACATGGCGCATCTTCGGCTGACCGAAGACATGACCCTTAACAGGAAGGTATGCAGGTCGAGGATTAGGATAGTAAAGTAGGTAGTCTTGAGTGTTCATAACAGTAGTATTGGCATGCATCTCGCTTTCTGTTGGTAGTAGGTTTTTATGAGTAACCGTTATTTTCTTTCATTGTTGATCACCTTACTATCTTGTTATTTTTATTCTGCTTTTATATGCCTTTTTTGGTACTGTCCTTATCTATATTTTTATTAATGTGGTGTTTATACTTTTCTGAGCCGAGAGTCTAATGAAAACAACCTCTCTATCCTCACAAGGTAGAGGTAAGGTCTGCGTGCACACTACCCTCCCCAGACCCCACTGTGTGTGATAATACTAGGTATGTTGTTGTTGTTACTTCTACTGCTTCATGCTTTTGTTCCTTTCTTTTCCACTGCTGGTTGTGAGGAGAGTTCTTTGGTGCATTATAATTTTCATGATTAGAGTTTCTTTCCTGACCACGGCCATGACCACGACTGGGGCCATGACCTCTTTCACGCTTAGTTCGGTGGAAGTTCGTCTCATTCGCTTCAGGGAATGAACAAGAACCAGTAGGTCGGTTTTTATAATTTTTCATTAATAGCCCATTATATTTCTCGACCACAAGAAGACACCAGTTCTCCAATTCTTCGGGTCCTCTCCACTTGCAGGGTAGCTAGTGTTCAAATTTCCCTACATGGTATTTTCTTCTTCATCATTGAAACTCAACTGAATAACATTAACTGGAATCGTCAACACGTATAAGGTATGGGTTTTACATACAAATTTCTCCTGTATTATATAAAGATGTACTTTCTTTAAGCAGCTCCAACCATACACTGAACAAACCAACTGCCTTCCGAAACTCTTGCAGAAAACGTCTCTAAAATAACATATAAATTGCAGTATCATGACCTATCGCACTATAACCGCAATAGGTTGAACTAAAAATTGAAAGGATTACATTTTACAAATGTTTCTATGGACTTGACGTGTACAAGATCAATCGTTCTTATAGAAAGAAAAAAAGGGAAAAGAGAGAAAGCAGCTTGTAAGTCCTGGCTACAAAACACCCTCAACCAAAAAAGGAAAAAGAAGCTCCACCTTCAATGGGGTTTGTTTGAAAGTCGAACTTATTGTTCTTGTCGATACAGGAGGCAACTTCTATCTCTAACTTGGATATAGGGAAGACAGCAGTTTCTATTGTTGAACTTATTTATATCTTTTCCTCATATACGGTAGTAGCAAAACAGCATAGTGTGCAACCGGAGTTGCCTCCACTATGATAACTGTACATTAGTATGTTCCCCTGTCATCGAAGGTTGATCACTAGGTGTAGAAATTTGTGTTCTCATAACATTTTCGAGCGAAGGCCCCATATCATGTACAAGCATAACAGATTCTGAAAGCCGATTCAGTAAGTTAATCAATGCTATAACTTCATTCCGTTGCAAATGCAGCTGAAACAGTATACAAACAGAAAAAATGGCCTCCATTAATAATTTGCTTAAGCAATAAGTAACAAACTATAAAGAAAGCCAAAAGGAAGATGCAGAAACACATGCCATAAGTTTAGATCTCTTTACTTTTCGTTTAAGCTTCTTAGAAAATCTAAGGAAAGTACATGTATAAACACAATACGCAACCTTAATGAACGGAAACTAAAAGTACGCATACCATAGCTATGTCTACAACGAAGGTACAAGCTGTTGGTCATTAATTCATATCAAACAAAATAAACTGGAACTTATTTTAGATAACAAATGAGAGCCATTTTTCTGCATAAGACTTACAGTTTCACCTAAACGTTCTGGACCATTGACAGAGAATAGGATCTTTAATGCTGTACCAAGACCAAGAACCTGAAGCTTTCCCCAAAGACGACATTTTTCACATCCAATGCAGTCCATCAATGCACTACAATTTTGGTCAGGTACCATAAAAAAATACGTTAATAGATGGTATACCACCAAGATGTCCAAGCAGAAGATACTATTATAGTTTCTCAACAAGGTAAATGATGTATCTAAAAGGAAAACTGCATACAGAGTTATTCTGCTCCTAACAAACTTGAATCAAGCAACATGTATGATCATGTTCACAAACAGATACTAATACTAATTCAACAATAATAGATGAGATGAAGATAATTAAGAACATGATTTTTATCATTGCTGGGACGGCAAAAAGGTTAAGGATTTCTCGAGGTGCATGATTTTGAAACACAAGTAAAAGCATTCTATTCTAGAGAAGTATCAATCAGCCGGGAAATGAAGACCTGATGTTTCTGAATTGCGTCTGAATTTGCTGCGATAGGTCAGGCTCACTTTGACCTTTCCATAACCCCGCTTCATCAAAAGGTAAAGGACATGCAGATTGCAGCATGGGATTGTAAACCAATTGCTTCATCCGAGATTGTGTTTTCATGTCATCCTCAGGGTTTCCAGTATCATATGAAGCCTGGTCCAAGTAGTCTGCTGCCTGCAAAAGTATTAATTGAGTTAGCAGTCATCATAACTTCTCTTGCTGCTCCTCTCACATTAGGGGGGGTGGTTGGGGTCAAGCAAGTATATATAGATTAAAAATACTCACTTTGGTAACAGAGCGGAGCACAAACAGGAAAGTGAAGTATAGGTTATTGACACGGTCAGGGAATTGTAAGACGCGGTCATACATCAAAGTAAGATTCTGTCCCCACTGAATCATACGCAAAACCAGAAGAAAACAGGGAATAGTGTTAGAGTGACCATTATCATTGAAAAAGGATGCTGCTATACACACTCTCAGGAAGAAATTACTATTGGCTATAAACATGTGAAGAGATTGTGATCATTTCTTCCTTTTTTGGGGGGGTGGGGGTG
>MU694335.1:0-20939 GCA_026770625.1 Nicotiana glauca | reverse complement strand
GGGTGGGTTTGTCATCAAGAAACTCAGCACAATCATATTATCAAGACACATGAAAGGAAGAACACTGAAAAATAGGAAAGCAGAAGATATTTCAGCATGGCTTTTTCATGATAATAAATTCACAAACAAGATAGAAGAAGTTGTTACAGCTAATGATTTTTCGTTCCCTCACAACCACAATTCTTATCCAAGAATTATTGCTTTGAAAGATTGAACTTTTTCAATATCAACAAAAGAAATAGACTCTTGGACAACATTGTCCTCACAATTTTTGCACAAAGTTACACTTCCTAGATAAAAAAGCCATGACGAAAAACATGTGGAAGGGTCATAATACCGTGTTTGATGCTTCATCAAGCAAATAATCAGCGGCTATGTGAATAGAAATTGAGGAGTGGAGGCCAGATATTAATTTATACAATATTTTTTTCTCTGGGCAAATCTCTCCAGATGGATCTGCAGAACATATCACAGGTTAATAATGGAACTTCAGAAGCTGATGCAAAATGAATCAGAAATTTTCCCATGGTCGTGTAGAAGAAGCAAAACTATTCAGCTTTGGAAATTTGATATTGAAATACTGTAGATTCCAAGATTAATCTGTCAACAAGTTCTGATCCCAAGATTCCAATATTTCTCAGTCATGAATCTCCATACAAACGAAGTTTAGTCGATCTCCCTAAACTGGATGTACACCATATTCACCCACTAACATGCATACTCATACAACAAGAAATGTCAAAAATCATTGACCTTTGATAGACTGAAATATCACTTGATCTTTTTAAACCAGGAAAGAGTGCGTAAAGTTCGTCCTTTCCTTCCTTAGTTGAAGTACCTTATAATACCTAAACAACCAATTACGCTAATTTCAATATCAGACATTACATTCTTCCAGTTATTGCTAGTAACATAGCAAGTCTAATTTAATACGCATAATGCTTTAGATCCCTCCTCATAATATTGATAACTAAATTATGTCAGCTACAATACTAGAAGTGACTAAGAATTCTGAAAATTCTAAAACAGTAGGAGAAAAGAAAGTGTAACAACCATACGTCTATCAAACTGTGCAGGCATTATTCTTAAAGGTACTAGCTCACCAATCCATGTTCTTCACATCCATCATAAGATGTCGATACCCAAAGACATAGATCCAGGCAAAGAATAGAAGAGGAGATAGAGAAGTGGAACAGTTCCATACTGATACAAAGAAGAAGCTAAGAGATGAAGATAAGTAAATAAACCAGCTTACATTTAGGGCAGTTTTCTATATAGATAGCATCCCATATTCTTCTAGCAGATGGACCACTGTAACCAGTGTAGCGTTCAGGGTTCAGCTGGAGATTAACATATGTCATTTCAGCTGAAAGTAAAAAAGAAAAAGAGAATATCAATCCTTCCCAATTTCAGAAAATATTACGCTTAAATTACTAAGATGCAGGCAAAAATTACAAAAAGGGATTTAAGAAGGCGAAAAATGCATGGCAGAAAAAATGGGCTACTCTGCTGCAAAGCAGTCACCCATGCCTGAAATTGAATCGCAAGGAGGCCTGTGAATTTGCCACACTATGCAGATGAGTGGTCTTAAGTTGTGGCACTAATGAGTCAGGTATTATGCAACCAGCACTTCAGTTAATTTATCTATTTCTTTTCTGGTGGTCTCTTTTTTCTCCATTTTTCTTTCATTCTGGGTGGGCAGGGATTGGAGCTATATTTATAACCATAGAAAGTGAACAACCATTATCTGTCTCATCATCATTCGTCCATGGGTTGTCCACTTCCACCCAGCCTTTGAATGCTTTGGAGTCTATTGTACGATCAACAGCTGCCTCAGGGTTTTCTTCTAGACAGACTAGATTACTTGAAGAAAATCGATGACTTTGCGCCTTAAATGGCTCAGGAAATTCGTTGTCTGGGCATTCGCATACACTGCAGTCTCGTAAACGGCACATTCCATCATCTGGCCAGAATGGACAATCACACCACAACTTAACCTGCAAACGTAAAACACGGTTGGATAAAAATGGAACTGGATATTGAGCAAGCAATCAGCAGTGCGTCATGAGAAGGTATAAAATAGAAAAGAAGCAAGTGATGACAGCATAAACAGTAGGCTGGTAATGTTCTTGTTTGAAGCTGAAGCTTATGTTATCGAATTATACATGAAATCAAAGACATAAAGTTGAAAGAGAACCACAATCCTCATTTAAGAAAGAAAGAGAAAACATAGAGATGGAAATTGAGAAGTAAATCATAGGATGCCATTAAAGAGGTATCATGGAGATGAGCACCCTTTTCCTGCCTTATTCAAGAGAACCTTCCTGTTCCAGTCAAAAAAGAAAGTAACCTGCAACTTCACAGGCTTTCATTGAATAGATCTTGTCGGAAGCGTCTGTATAATTTAAGCGAAGGATTTCTCCTTGATAAGGCTGAAGGCTTCTTGATGAGCTCGGTCTAGATGCTCAAATGCCTTCATATGGAGCAAACAAATTTTGGGTGCGATACTTATTAGTCGTTGTTATTGAACTCAGAATCAAGGGCAGCCGAGTACCAAGTGCAAGATAATCATGTCAACTTGAACTTTATCCTGTCTATGCGAGAAAAGATGTCTCTGGCATCCAGTTGAGAGAATTGATTAAAGCAAAGAATAAGTTTTGTGATGTTATTGGTTACTGTTAGAAACCAAAGAAGTTCTATATTTCATGTCTTAGAAGAGAAGATTACAAGGCCTATTTATAATACTAATTCACCTAATCTATTAGTTGCCATACACCTAATTACACCTACTATACAACTCATATACATGTGCTAGCTATGATGTAGTACATGTGTATACATGTGCTAGACAACTTATATCTCAACACTCCCCCTCAAGTTGGAGCATATATATTGATCATGCCCAACTTGTTACAGATATATTCAACTCGAGCTCGATTCAAAGCTTTTGTGAAAATGTCTCCCAATTGATCTCCAGTTCTAACATGACCTGTAGAGATGAGCTTTTGTTGAATCTTTTCACGAACAAAGTGACAATCTATTTCAATGTGCTTAGTCCTTTCGTGAAATACAGGATTAGAGGAGATATGAAGAGCAGCTTGATTATCACACCACAACTTTGCTGGCAATGTAGTTTGGAAGCCAACTTCACTTAATAGTTGATGTACCCATACAACCTCACACACAGATTGTGCCATAGCTCTGTATTCTGCTTCCGCACTAGATCGAGATACGACATTTTGTTTCTTACTCTTCCACGAAATCAAGTTTCCACCAACAAAAACGCAATATCCTGTCGTGGATCTCCTATCGGCTTTTGACCCTGCCCAATCTGCATCTGTGAAACACTCAATGTTAGTGTGTTCATTATTCTTATATACTAGACCCCGTCCTGGAGATCCCTTTAGATAACAAAGAATCTGCTCCAGAGCCGCCCAATGCTTGACTGTTGGGGAAGACATAAACTGACTCACAATGCTGACAGAGTATGCGATATCGGGACGAGTTACTGTAAGATAGTTCAGTTTCCCAACCAATCTCCTATATTTCTCTGGATCTTCGAATAACTCACCGTCTTCTTTCACGAGTTGTGTGTTAGGAACCATTGGCATGCTGCATGGTTTAGATCCCAACTTTCCAGTTTCAGCTAACAAGTCAAGAGTATATTTCCTTTGGGACAAGAAGATGCCTTTCTTGCTCCGTGTAACTTCAACTCCCAAAAAATACTTTAGTTGCCCTAAATCTTTCGTCTGAAATTGAGTGTGAAGGAAAGACTTTAGAGTTGAAATTCCTGCAATATCACTTCCAGTAATAACGATGTCATCAACATATACTACCAATAAAAGAATACCATCATCAGACTTTTTATAGAACACCGTATGATCGCAATTGCTTTTCTTCATCCCATATTCTAGAACAGCCTCACTAAATCTGCCAAACCAAGCACGGGGACTCTGTTTCAGCCCATAAAGAGATTTTCGAAGACGACATACCTTTCCACACTCCCCCTGAGCAACAAACCCAGGTGGTTGCTCCATATATACTTCTTCCTGAAGATCTCCATGTAGAAAAGCATTCTTTATATCAAGCTGATGCAGAGGCCAATCATAAGTAGCTGCCATGGAAATGAATAATCGAACAGAAGCTAACTTGGCGACCGGGGAAAAAGTATCCAAATAATCAACTCCATAGGTCTGTGCATACCCTTTTGCAACAAGGCGTGCCTTAAGGCGAGCTACTGTCCCATCGGAGTTAAACTTAACAGCAAATACCCACTTGCACCCAATAGTCTTTTTGTTAGTGGGTAGATCGGCCAACTCCCAAGTACCATTCTCATCTAAAGCCATCATCTCTTCTATCATTGCATCATGCCAACCTGGGTGGGACAATGCTTCACGAACAGTTTTAGGTATCCTAGCAGAATCTAATGATGCAATAAACGAGCTAGAAGAAGTAGACAAATGGTCATAAGACACAAAAGAAGAAATAGGATAAGTACATTGTCGTGTACCTTTGCGAATGGCAATAGGAAGATCCAAACTAGGATCTGAAACATAGGAGGTTGGATCTACCGACGAAGCAGAAGGAGGTAAAGGATCGGATTCTGAGGTTCGTTGTCGCTTGGTATAAACACGAATAACCGGTGGCTGCTCGGATGGTGGATTAAGGGAAACGGGTGACTGAGGAAGAGGCGTTGGAGAACTAACTGGATGTGTGATAGTGTAGACCAAAGTATCATCTTCTTCCTCAGGACTGTTACAAACATATGAAGAAAAGAACGGATAATTTTCATGGAATGTGACATCGGCAGACACTAAGTACCTTTTGAGATCTGGAGAATAACATCGATAACCTTTCTGAAGACGTGAGTACCCTAAGAACACACACTTAAGGGCCTTTGGATCTAATTTAGTTACATGTGGACGAACATCACGAACAAAACAAGTACAACCAAATATTTTGGGTTCAATAGGAAATAATGGCTTAGAGGAAAAAAGAATGTTATAAGGAATATTACCATGAAGTACAGAAGACGACATACGATTTATTAAAAAACAAGCTGTAGAGACGGCATCAGCCCAAAAACATTTTGGCACTTTCATTTGAAAGAGGAGTGCTCGGCCTACTTCAAGAAGATGTCTATTTTTTCGTTCCGCAACCCCATTTTGAGAAGGGGTGTCAACACAAGAAGATTGATGTAGAATGCCATTTGTAGCCATATAATCTTTAAACAAATCCGAAAAATATTCTTTTGCATTGTCACTCCTTACATTACGAACGGAAACATTAAAATGAGTTTTTATTTCAGCACAAAAAGCACAAAAAATTAAAAACAACTCCGAACGATTTTTCATTAAATATAACCAAGTAACACGAGAATGATCATCCACAAAGGTAACAAAATATCTAAAACCAGTTTTAGAGATAATAGGACATGGACCCCAGACATCGGTGTGAACTAACTCAAAAGGTAAGTCGACCCGTTTATTGACTCTAGAAACCTTAGGAAGGCGATGGTGTTTAGCAAACTGACATGACTCACAATCTAAAGAGGAAATACTCTGAAACTGAGGATACAACTTCTTCAAACTAGACAATGATGGATGACCCAATCGACAATGTACGTCAAAGGGAGACAACACAGTTGAACAAGAAATGGATTTCGGCACCTGTGATTCAAGAACATAGAGACCCCCAGACTCAGAACCTTTACCAATAATCTGCTTCGTCGTAAGATCCTGAAAAAGACAATAATTGGGAAAAAATGAGACACAACAATTTAGAGTACGAGTAAGTTTACTGACAGATATTAGATTGAAAGAAAAATCAGGCAAATTTAAGACGGAACTAAGGGAAAGAGAAGATGTTGGGTTAACAGTGCCAGACCCTAAAACATATGAGGTAGACCCATCGGCTAAAGTAACTGTGGAACATTGGGTATGTGACTGAAAAGTGGAAAAGAGTTTAGAGTTACCTGTCATATGATCTGTGGCACCAGAATCAATGACCCATTTGGATGACGAAGAGAGGAGACACTTAGTGGTTTTACCTGACTCGGGGATAGTATTGATAGGAGGAGATGATGACTGAGATGGTGAAATAGTCTCGGAAGTGGCGATGTTGGCATACTGTGATCTTTTGTTCTTATTCTGAAGCTTCAAACAATAACGTATGGTATGACCGAGCTCATGACAATAAAAACATTCAACTTCCCCTTGCTTTAGGTCTCGACTATCGCTACTCCGATTGCGATTACTATGACTCCTATTCTTTTGGACGCGGCTAAGCAGAGCACCACTATCGATCGTGGCTGTCGGACCTGGATGAGACTTTTCAGTACGCAACACTCTTGTAAAGGCCTCTTTCAAGGAAGAGATAGCAGTCCCAGATAAAATCTGCGATTTGGCCCCTTCAAATTCGGGAGAAAGACCAGCAAGGAAACTCATGACCGCCAGTTGTTCACGCTGAGCCTGTTGTACCTTCACATCTGGACTAAACGGCAGTATAACATTAAGCTCATCATACACCTTCTTAAACTCTGAGAAGTAAGTGGTGAGAGAGCGATCTTGCATGGATGGATGATAAAATGCCTGGCACACATCATACATGCGAGACAAGTTTCCTTTGCCAGAGTATAAAAAATCTAAATAATCCATTAGATCCTTCACATAATCACAATGAGAAACTAGATCATTTACCTCACTGTGCATCGAATTCTTGATTTGGAGAAACAATTTTGCATCCTCCTTTAACCAAACTGATTTAGTCTCATCCTTGGGTGGATCATCAACCAAGTGGTTCTCTTTGTCGATGCTCCGCAAATAGAGACGGATCGTCTTACTCCAATCCATGTAATTAGAACCCATGAACTTATTCTCCGTAATTTTGGACATAACCGGAATGACATCAACGGTAGGTTTCGTTTCAGTCATCTTGCACCCGAATAATAGCAGAATCAAATAGTCAAGAACAGTGCAGTGAACAGTGAACAGTGATATTTGAACAGTAAACAGTGCAGTGAACAGTAAACAGAGCAGGAACAGTGATCTTGGAAAATGAAAGTTGTCAGAAAAAAAAATTCTGACAGTACCACTTTGGTCGGAATAGTGAGTAGAAAAATCTGTAAAGAAGCGGCCGGGGCAAAAAGTGGCCGGAAATAGTGAAATAGAATCAAAGCAGCGAAAGACTGTTCTGAACAAAAATAATTCGAACGGGAAAAAAAAAATTCCCAGCAACAAACTGATGAAAAAACTTCAATGCTCTGATACCATGTTAGAAACCAAAGAAGTTCTATATTTCATATCTTAGAAGAGAAGATTACAAGGCCTATTTATAATACTAATTCACCTAATCTATTAGTTGCCATACACCTAATTACACCTACTATACAACTCATATACATGTGCTAGCTATGATGTAGTACATGTGTATACATGTGCTAGACAACTTGTATTACACCTACTAAACAACTCATATACATGTGCTAGCTATGATGTAGTACATGTGTATACATGTGCTAGACAACTTATATCTCAACAGTTACCATGAAACTTCTAATCCTTTGGAAAATATAATCATTTACTAAGCAAGGAAATGAATGGTAAAGCTCTGTTCAAGGCCATTATGACTGTCAGACAAGAATTTACAGATCATTTATTTTGTAGCATCTGTTGCCAGTACAAATCAGGTTCTGTTTTCTCTAAGCAATAGTGTTTGGAACATTTTTTGTGTGTGGAGTGTACGGCGGTGGTTCTTACAGCTGAAAACTGAAGGGCAGACAGAACCTTCAGCTAGTGCTTCAAGTGAAAGAAACCTATAAAAGCTTTTGATGTCTTCTCGTTGCAATGCAGGATAGCTGCATCCTCGGGCCAGTTTTTTCTATCTTTACTTAGAATTTGTTAGGCTATTATACCAGATACTGTTACTATGTTGAAGTACTGGCAGATCAGACAGCTAGACAGAAACATGTTGAAGTACTGGCATATCAGGCAAACCGGATGGAAAGAGGAATACGATATGGAGAAATTGGTTCCGCGAGTCTCACATGGTTAATTTGGAATCAATGAACTGACATGTATCAAAAGGATATTGCATATTTGTCCATTTGTGCATGTTACATTCATTTTAAGCTGGTTATTATATAGTTTCCCTAAAAGGTAGAGATTATCTGATTACATTACAACTATGGATGCATTTACTACTGCTAACAAAGATATCAATTATCAAGTGAAAATCAGTAACAGGGAAGATCTTAATACATTGGTCACAAAATTGATGTGTCACAATCAGAATACTACATTTGAAACTGATCTATTACTTCATTAGATAACTGCTACTGTATTAGTAGAAACCTTTTAAAGTCGAACACGTCTTGGTATTTAGATGAAATATCACTAGTAATTGTTGAGGACTATCAACTGCTTGAATTCCGTTGATGCCGAGATAAAAAGAACATGATCTTTCACAACTGTACAACATACTTTTAAAACGAAACTATCAAGAAAGTCAGACATGGAAAACCACGGAGTATACAATCATAATTAATAAGCTATCCAAGCAGAAGCCAAACCACCACTTCTGGGCGGGCTGATTTGTGAACTAACAGCCAGTACAGAATTTCTACATGGTAGTAACATATCAGCATTTACAACTGACAGCTCAAATGGTTTTAATTCTAGGCGGACTAAGCACACGAGCACACTAAATAATTTCCACAAGATCGAGATGTGACTAAATGCATACCTTGAAATATCTGAAAAATGGTGTTTTAACAAGTTCTTGGAGCAATGGATGTAATACTTCCTTGTTAAGATGATTCACAGTCTCGTAGTCACAACAACAGTCTTCCACAACCCCACTATACTTGCCTGCCCCCTGCAAATATTTCCACATAGCAAAAACTAACTCAGAGAAAATTCACCTCTATAAATTTCAAAATAAAAAATTTTGAACTTCATGCCATCACTTTAAGACTGAGTTTCATGTAGCATTGATCCATCAGTCCAAATAATCCATCAAATAATAATAAATCTCAGCTAAAAAAACTAGAGCTAGAACAGGAAACAATTAGTGAAAAATTACCATTTACTGCTTTTTCAGAAAAATCAAACAATTAAGCAAGTCATAGGTTCTTTTGCTTAATATTCCCTCCAAACGGAGAAAAAAAAAGAATTACCCAACATCAAACAATCAACTACACCTCAACCCCAAACTATCTGGGGACACAATATAAATCACCTATATATTCTGCTCTAATATGGCAAAATCTTTCTTGTAATAGAGTTTAACTTCTATGCACTCACAGCGTAAATTTTACACAATCATTATTCATATTCCAAGAATTTGAACTTCATGTCATCATCAATTTAATCTACAAAACTCAATAACTGTAAACAATCCCAAACAGTATCATTTCTTCGGATAATAACCGCAAAAAAAATAAAAAAATCATCAATATCAATAACGTCAGCTGAATAGTAATTAATAACTAAAAAACAAAAAAAAAAGAAAAACCTGAGAACAGTTGCATCTTTTGCCAGTGTTGCTGAAGGGATGGAACGTGCGGAATTTGGTGGTGCTGAGGAAAACAGCAAAGAGTACAACAATTAAAGCACCAATAAACCATGCGTATTGAATGCTAAAACTGTTCTTCTTCTTCTTCTTATCAATTTCGGGCTTCGCCATGCGGATTTAAAGCAGCGTTTGGTCGTTAAGCAAAATCGGCGAATGTGAAGGAAGAAGAAAATGAAATTCCCAGTTGATGAAATGGAAAAAAACCAAGGGCGGTTGGTTAACGGTTTTGATTAGGCGGTGTCATATGGAAATGAAACAAAAAGGAAAGAAAAAAGAAATTTAAGTTACTAAAATTTACTCCCTCTTCGCTTTTACTTGACATGTATACTAAAAATAATTTTTAATTTTTTAGTTGACACTTTATTCATATCAAGAGAAGAAATTTCTTCTTCTTCTGTTATAATCACAATATTTATTACTCATTTCAAATTATTTTTCTCAAATCCACTGAAATATGGATCAATTAATATGAGTATCATTGTAAATTATACACTTCATTTATTATTTCTTAAAGTGCCTGAAAAGTCAAAATATGCCAAGTAAAAGTAAACGGAGGGAGTATATATTAATTATACGGTATAAGACATGAAATAATAAGCTCGCAAAGGTTGACTAAGTTGTTTAGGTGAGTGACTTCCTATACGGGACCTGGGACCGATTCCCCTCACTAGGTGCTTGTTGTGGTTCATATCTTTTGTGTGGTTTGTGAGCTGTTACACAATAAACTAGTTACTCGGTGCGCATCCGAAGAGTAGTGGCTGCAATTTTCCCTAAAAAATTTCAAAAAAAAGAAAATGATATGAAATAAGAATGTCTAATATTAATGTAGAGTTTAAATTATTTAAAAACAAAAATGTTTTTTTAAATTAATAGAATATATAATAAAATTTTCTTTCTCTTCAATTTCTCTCTCGGCGCATGCTAACGTGGACCGGCTAATGTGCTCTTGGAAGCCATGGGAGGGAGAGGCAGGCCTAAGAAAAATCAGCAGAAGAACGCTATTGATGAACAACGATCAACAGAGACGAGGAAAGCAGTACTAGAACTATTTGTGTCACCTAAGGGAGTTCGAATTGAAGATCAAGCTAGAAATCTCACTCCGAGGAGCATACAGAGTGAGATAAGCAAAGTGGAAGCAGATCCATCGCAGAATAAGGACAATTGAAGACAATTACAGCTACACCTACAACTACTCAAGCAATTGGAAGTGGATCTGGGAGCGGAAAAACTCAAGAGCAAGCCAGGAACAATACCAGCAATGGAACAATACCATGCAACTATGGTACAATTGAGAGCAGCAAAAATGATGAACCAAAGACTGCCAAACAGGATCAATCATGGGAAAATATGGTAGCAGGGAAAAAACTAGTCACGAAGGGTGTGAATCTGCAGTTTATGGCTCCAATCGTTCAGAATGGTGAGAAAATTGTAAAATTAGAGGCCGAGGATATCGAGCAGGAAAATGATAAATGGAGATCTGCGATTATTCTGTATGTGATAGGGGATTCACCTACCATTGGAGTTATGGAGAGATTTCTCAGCTTAGTAGGTAAGTTCTCAAGAAAGCCACAGATCTACTATCATAATGAGGGCTATTTTGTGATAAGGTTTAGTAATCGGGAGGAAAGGGATCAAGTGCTATATTTTGGACCTCATACAGTGAATAATAAACCTATAATCACGAAAGCACCGACCGAAAATTTCAATGTTCACGATAAGATATTGAAGACTATCTCATTGTAGGTGAGGTTTCCCAATTTGCCTCTTAACTTCTGGAGCATAAAAGCACTAAGCAAGATCGGAAGTGCTCTAGGGAACCCAGTGTATGCGGATGAATGTACTACTGGAGCAATGAGGATCTCATATGCACAAATGCTAATTGAAATAGACATAACTAGGCCATTGCCTAGAAGTGTGAAATTGCAGGATCCTAAAGGGAGGCTAATTCAACAGGAAGTTGCCTATGATTGGGAACCAACATACTGCTCTAAATATTTGAAAATAGGACATGATTGTGCTGAGATCAAAAGGCCACAACCACAGAGAGCGATCCAATAAAGGAAAGCAACCACAGGTAAACGGGTTTGGCTAAGAACTGACAGAATTGGAGCTAATGAAAAGAAGGAAACATGACAAAATAAAATGATTGAATTTGACCAGCTGGGAGAGCTAGAACCAATAGAGAAAGAAGTAAAAAGGAAGGATGAAGGGTGTATTACAGTACTTGGGAAATCAACAGCAAGTGCAGCTAAAGCCAGACAAAATGAAGAGAAGGAAGTTGCAGGAAAGAAAGAGGCCCAAACCTTGAAGAGCAACACAAACTATGATGAACCAGATGCAAGCAAAATACAAACGAGCAGTTAAGGGATGCAGGAGCAGTATTATAAACCTCTTTTTATACCAATATGAGTGTCATAACTTGGAGTATTAGGGGGTTGAATAAAACATATAAGCAAAAGGAAGTGAAGGAGTTTATAAGAGGTAATAATAAAGCTCTAATAACATTGGTTAAACATAGAGTTAAGGAGCACAGAACCAATGAAATAATAAAAAAGATAGCACCTGGTTGACAGTGGATATCAAATGCCAGTACAAGCAATAAAAGTAGAATATAGGTAGTATGAGATCCTAGAATTTATAATTTTAATCCAGAAGAAGTTGATGAACAGTTGATACATGGTCAAATTAGAATCATATCAAAGGCAATCACATTTGGCTTTTCAGCAATATATGATTTACATAGTATCAAAGATAGACTAAGTTTGTGGAGGAAGTTAAGACAGATACACAGTTTACAACAGGGGCCCTGATTAGCAATGGGGGACTATAATGTTATCGTCCAGGCACAGGACAGACAACATGGTACTGAGGTACAAGATATAGAAGTAATAGATTTTAAGGAGTATATGCTTGATACAAGGATGCAGGAATTACAGTATGTGGGAAGGAATTATATGTGGACTAACAATCACACTTATAGTAGAATAGATAGGGGATTAGTAAATACAACCTGGATGATGATAATGCCTAACACAAAAGTGCAGGTCTTAGAGACTTTAGTGTCTGATCATTCACCATTAAAGCTAATGATAACACAAATGTAGGGAAAAAAATAGACCATTTAGATTCTTCAATTGTATAGCTGATCATCCTCAATTCATACATAAAGTTGAATAAGCCTGGGAGGGAAGGAATACTGGTGGTATGATGCAAGTAGTATGGAATAAGATCAAGAAGGTAAAAGAGGCTATATAGGAGATTAACACATGGCACTACAAAGGAGTTGATGAGAGAATAAAATGGATCAGGAAGGAGCTTCAGTCAGTACAAGAAGAAATGAGTTCCAATCTACAGAAGCTAGAGCTAATTGAGAAGGAAAAAGCACTGAAGGGTGATCAAGAAAAATGGGTACTGAGTGAGGAAAGCATATATAGACAAAGATCAAGACTGCAATGGTTGAAGCCGGGGGATTCAAATTCAGTTTATTTCTTTGCTCAGATGAAGAATAGAAGTAATTTGAATAGAATACAGATACTAACTAGTGACATGGGGGTCCAGCCAGTGTTGGAGGAAGATATAGAGGCAGAAATCATGGGATACTACAAGAAGTTATTGGGCTCAAGTGTATATAGTCTTCCAGTTGTTAATCCAAATGATATGAAAATGGGGCAAATATTGAATAGGGAACAACAACTACAGCTTATCAAGCAAGTGTCCAAGGAAGAAATATGGGAAGCAATGAAGGATATTAGTGACCTAAAAACTCCTGGGAATGATGGGATAAATGCTGTTTTCTTCAAGAAATCCTGGCCAACCATTGGGCAGGATGTGACAAAGGTTGTGTTGGAATTTTTTGAATCAACACAAATGTTCAAGCCTATCAACTGCACTGCCATTACCTTAATTCCTAAATACAAAAATCCTACAAGCATTAAAGAATATAGTCCTATCTCATGTTGTACAGTCTTGTACAAAGTAATATCAAAGATCCTCACCAAGAGGCTACAAAGTGTAATGGACATTCTGATTGATAGTACACATGCAGCTTTTATTCCTAGCCGAGTAATCACAGATAATATTATTCTGAGTCATGAGCTGGTGAAAGGATATGGGAGAAAAGGGGCATCCCCTAGATGTATGATGAAAGTGGATATGCAGAAAACTTATGATTCAATAGAATGGGATTTTATGGAGCAGATATTACATGCATTAGCCTTCCCAGAGCAGTTTGTAAGATGGATCATGACCTGTATGGAAATTGTCACATATACAGTCATGATTAATGGTGCACTAACTAAGCCATTTGAGGCTAGGAGAGGACTGAGACAAGGGGACCCCCTCTCACCATTCCTATTTGTGCTTGCAATGGAGTACTTGACAAGGAAACTAAAGAAACTGGCTAAGATCCCAAATTTCAACTTTCACCCCAAGTGTGCTAAGATGCAAATCTTGCAACTTTTTTTTGCTGACGATCTTTTATTGTTTTGCAGGGGAGATCTTGGATCAGTTAAAATATTGTTTCAATGCTTTATAGAGTTCTCAAAAGCTTCTAGATTGAGGATTAACAAAAACAAATGCTCAATTTTCTTTGGAGGAGTCACAAATGAAGAGCAGGAGGAGATCCTAGAATTTCTAGGAATTCAGAGAGGTGTACTACCAGTTAGATACCTTGGTGCATCACTGAGCTCCAAAAGAATATCCATAGCACAGTTTCAGCCACTTATTGATAAAATAGTTGGAAGAATTACTTCATGGACTGAAAAATTCTTGTCCTATGCTGGAAGGATTCAACTCATAAAGAGCATTCTGTTCTCCATCCAAACCTATTGGGCCCAAATTTTTGTCTTACCAAAGAAGATCACAAAACTAATTTATGGATTGGAGAAGGTACAGTTTCAAAATAAGCACCAGTATCATGGGAGAAAATATGTCTTCCCAAGTCAGCACGTGGATTTAATGTCATGAATATAGCAATCTGCAACAAAGCTGCCATATGTAAGCAATTTTGGAACTTATGTAAAGAAAAGAAGAAGTTGTGGATACAGTGGGTTCATGGTTACTAAATTAGAGGAAGGAACATCTAGACAATACAGTTGAAACAAGCTTCATGGATGGTAGGCAAGATCATGAAGGAACAGAAGACTATGATGGAAGCAGGATTTAGCCAGGATGATATCACAAATATGAACAATTGTCTGTCAAACAAATCTATCACAGGTTGCAAGGTACGTTTTAGAAAGTAAGTTGGAGGAGAGTAATATGTCACAATGGTGGATGCCCCAGATGGAACTTTGTACTACCTATGAAAGCACATGGAAGATTATATACAAAGGATAGATTGCAAAAATGGGGAGTTTCAGTTGATCAAGATTGTGTCCTGTGCAGCAGTGAAAAGGAAACCATACAACACTTATTCTTTGAATGTTCATATGCAAATGATTTATGGAGTAAACTGTTAGAATGTCGAGGCATTGGCAGATCAGTACAAGGATGGGATGAGAAGCTAAAGTGGGCAGAGAAATAGTCCCAGAGAAGAAATGCAGCAATTGAATTATACAAGATGGTGCTGACAGCTACAATATATTATGTATGGCAGGAAAAAAATGGTCGAATTTTAAAAATAAGACAAGAGGATGGGAGACAGTTTGTAAGCTGATAATCCAAGAGATACACTGTCGTAGCAACATGAAAGTAGAGAAAATTCTGCACAGATTAAATTGGAATCTAGTGTAATAGATGTAGATATTAAATAGGTGGTATGTGGAGAAATTAGTAGGATAACTTGTAAATATTTTTCCTGGTAAATGAAAAATTAATTACAAAAAAAAAATGCTTTTTAAAACAAGTAATTCATGTACGACAATCTCGACATCTCGTTATAATTAATTATCAGATAACAATTCATTCATTAGTAAGTATTATATAAACAACTTATGTATTATAATCTTCACAGGTGAACCAAACTATTCCTTAAATTTAATTTAAAAAGAGTTCCAAGTCACAAATTAAGGTTAATTCATTGATCCTAATTCTTACTGTAATTTTTTTAACGTACTTATTTTAATATTTTAAATTTTTTATGCTTACATATTTATTTTTAAAAAAGTAAACGAGTCATGATATTTATAGAAAAAATAAAAATAATAAATTCAACAAAAATAAAACAGAAACTTTTCCATGATTCAATATGGGGTTAAGTTGAACCTGTTTCATATTTATTTAATCATATATCTCTTTTTACTTGTATTGTCAGAAAAATTGAAATTCTATGAGGTGGTGCTATATAACTTTCAAGGACTTGAGGAGGGAAATCGCTCCGTCCTCAAGCTGATATTGGTTTTGTTAATCATTTTATAAGCAACAAAATTTGTAGATAATAATTCTGAAAATTTCCTTAAATAAAGTAAGACAAAATCTCCACATTTCTTAATGCCTTATCAGTTTTGTATTTTGAATTTAAACTACCATTTTCATGAAGTTCATGTATGCTTGCAGTCTGTAACACATATAAAGAAAGTATTGTAAAAACTAATACCAGGTGAGACCCTTTAAACGCAACATAGGCTTTTGGTGATGGACATTGCCATTATGATAAGGAGGAAGAAGAGGTCAATACGAGGCTGCCCGAGGATTAGGTGGGGCGCCTTGACTAAGGATAAATCTCAAGTTGGAAGGAAGGTTATCGACAATGGGAGCTTGGAGAAGTAGTGGGGACGCAAACATTATGTGGTCGACGACGGAGGACTGTATAAGGAAGGTGGCGAGAGAGGTGCTAAGGATATCTTCGGGCCGCGCCGGTGGCCACAAAGGAGACTGGTGGTGGAATGAAGTTGTCCAAGGTAAAGTGGAAGCGAAGAAGGCAGCTTACTTATGGTTAGTAGGGAGCACTAGTGAGGAGGAGAAGAGAGCGAACAGTGAGAGATATAAGGTGGCTAGGAAGGAGGTGAAGATGGCAGTAACGGAGGCTAAGACGACATCTTTTGCTCGTCTATATGAGGAACTAGGGAACAAAGGCGGGGGGAACAAGTTATTCCAACTCGCTAAGGTGAGAGAGAGGACGACTCGGGTTCTGGACCAAGTGAGGTGCATAAAAGATGATGACGGAAAAGTTTTGATGGGGGATGACCAGATTAAGATGAGATGACAGACCTACTTTCATAAACTTCTAAATGAAGAAGGGGATCCGGATATTGTACTAGGTGAATTGAGAAATGCCACCGACAACCCCCATGAATTAAGTTATTGTAGGGACATTGAGGTCGATGATGTCATAGAAGCAATGCGTAAGATTATGAGGGGTAGAGCTACCGGTCCAGATGAAATTTCGGTTAAACTTTGGAGGTGTGTGGGTAGAGCAGGCTTGGAATGACTTACTGGGTTATTTAATATTATATTCAAGACTAATAGGATGCCTGAAGAGTGGAGGTGGAGCACAATTATTCCGTTGTATAAGAACAAATACGATATCCAGAGCTGTAACAACTATAGGGGTATCAAATTACTGAGTCATACCATGAAATTCTGGGAGAGAGTGGTAGAGATGAGAGTGCGAAGGACAATGTCTATTTCAGACAACCAGCTGTCACACCTCCTTTTTATCCCACTAATTACTACATCCCGGGAAAGGATATAATAAAAGGAAGGAGTTTTTTCTAATTTAAGGACAGTCGGAACGAGATTTATTTATTTAAATTTCAGAGTCGCCACTTGGGAGATTAATGGTGTCCCAAGTTACCGATTGAATCCCGAACCGAGGAAAGTTTGACTCTGTTAACAGTCCGCGAACCAGAAATTCGGATAAGGAATTCTGTTAATCCGGGAGAAGGTGTTAGGCACTCCTGAATTCCGTGGTTCTAGCACGGTCTCTCAACTGTTGTATTAGTTTTTATCTGATTTCTATATATGTTTCACTTTTATATGCTTTTATTGATATTCCGCTTTATTATTTAATCTTACAAGAATTGCAACGTCGTGAAAATGTATTTCGGACCATACCGTACCAGTACGCCTGTGGCCTTTAACACATTTCGACTTCGTTGAGATTTAGATTTGGGTCACATAAATGTACACCCGTACTTAAGAAAGTATATTATTATAAATCGTGCCTAAAGCATCTACGTCTATGTTAACTTTGGGAAAGACCGTGAAATTTGCTAAACGGTCCTTCCAAATCTAAGATTTTTATAGCAATTTATTTGAGGGCCCCACAATTTTAAAGCGGCGAGGCTCATCTCATTTTTTATTAAAGGTCATACCTAAAGTATACTATATTTTCTACTTGTTTTGTCTCTAATAACAAAGGAAAATCTTAATTGTTCATTATTGAATAATAGTTCTTACTTTTGAGCCATGAACTCATATGAGCTCAGGCCTTAAATTATATTGGGCTTGATTGCAGCCCATGCAGTAACACTCTGGCCCAACTTAAATCTAGCTAGGGCCCAAGTCTCAGGCCATGCGTGCAAATATCTAGGCCCAATGACCCAAGTCAGTCTAATCTCAATATTGTTCAAACCCATGTGTATACCATTAAACATATTGAATTAGTACCATTTCGTTGAGAATTTGATTCAAATAACTATTAACATGCCCAAATTAGAACATTTTACTTCATTTACAGATTACTAAAATTTCAGTTTGTATTCAAATTAATTTAGCTAATCAACTACCAGAAAATTTATTTTTACTTTTATTAACAATAAGAAAATGCTACTGAACATGCTTCAGATTTTAATCTAATCAGCTTACATATTATTGATAACCAATTTTCAGTATTAATGGTCTAGATCAGAGCAGACAATACATAAACTAGAATTTAACTGGTAATCTAATGACGACAAAGTAGTATATCAATTAATCAGTTGTCCAGATTCTTATTTTTATTAAGAACAAACCATTGACAAAACAAGATTTACATGTTCATCTTTACAATTAACTACTACTTGAGTATTGAACATAATACTACTAATTCTTAATTTTCGATCAAGCTACTATCATTATGTCTCTGATTATTTTTACACTGACTATTAGTAATTATGAATTTTAACCTGAACAAATTAACACTACTAATACATGATTCGAATGTTTTTAAATAAGTATTAAACTGATTCCTCTATTGACTACGTAATATGTCTCAAGTAAAATTACTTCTACTGTGGTAGAATACAAAATTATAAAGTTCAAACAGTCCAAGTCCATATAGTTCAATGACATATTTTGATTATTCCTAATGAATACAAATGTATCTAACTAAATTCTATATTGATCAAAAGTGAAAGGATAATCAGTAAACTAAAGCTTCATTTCTTCAATTCGCAATTACAGCTTCAAACAATAGAGATGTACCTGGAATAGAACAAAAAATCAATGAGAATCTACTTCAATTGATGGAAAATAGGATCAGCAATGGCAATCTAACAGCAAATGATGCACAGCTTCGATATCAATAGGAATAAACCCAGCAAAAGCAAATAAAACCAGCAGGAACAATAAACCTCCAGAAAATTTATATCTCAATGAACAAACAGATCAAAATCTTCAAATGATCCTCAGAATCAATGTAACAGTAGAAATTTAACTGTTTTTGGTATTTTTGGAGTTTTGAATAAGAAAAATCCTTAAGAACTTAGATAAAAAATGGCAAAGAATTCTTAGATAGTATTCGGAATTTTTAAACTCTCCAAACTTATCAAAGGAGGCCACATGAGGCCTATTTATAGTGTGTAAGGGAGGGAAATTTGAATTTCAGATTTTATCTTATTGGTCCCTTCCTTTATTGCAATTGAACCCTTGTATTTTATCAACTATTACTACTTTTACCCTTTATTTGTACAGAATTTCCCCTTTTCCCCCATCTAGAATGTTCTATTCTATTACTTTTACCCTTTTACCCCCACCTCTAAGTGATATTTACTGCACTACCCTTTTGTTATGCCTGAAATGCCCCTTACTTCCTTAGCTTTATCACATTTATACCATTTCCTATCCCTAAAACAACCCTGAACTTTACTCTTATTTACCAACAAACCGTATTGCTTTTACCCCTTTACCGCTTAGGTTTAGATAATATTACGAATTTATCCTACTGTTTCATTTCAGAATCAAAACTCAGCTATAACCAATACCCTAACTATCAACCCTAATTTAATCATAACTATAGGGTCAAAATTAATCAGAATCAGTCAATTACTTATGCAAATATCAAACAGCTATAAACCAATCAGAATTCATCAAACATAATTCGAATCATGGTCAATCATAACAAATCCAATTAACTACTGGTTAATCAAAATTAATCAAAATTTAAACTAAAATTAAACTCTACTAGTATCAAATTGTAAATCTAAAAATACTATTTAAAACAGAGATTAATGATATTGCAAAATTATTAAAATCTATTTAATCCTAATATCAGAATTGATTCATTTTATTCTCTTTCAAAACAGATTAATTTCAATGATCCAGAATTAATAATCAGAAAACTACAATCATTTATCAAAAATCAAAGGAAAACAATACATGCAAAAGAATCGAAAAGAAGGAAAAAAAAAGAATACTTAGCTTTTCTTCTTATTTTTCCGATAATACTTGTTTTTTTTGGCTTTCTTTTTCTTCTTTTTCTTTTAAAGATCATCTTCCAGTGCCCAGGAGGCCTTTTATAGCCTTTTTTTGAAATTTTAAACACCGTNTGTTTGGGTGAAAGGTCGTTCGCCGGAGTAAGGTTCCGGCGATGTTTAATCAAATATTCGAAGAGTTAGGGACTTATTTGAGGTAAACGGACTAGAGGGGTGTAATGGGGAGGCTGAGGTGAGTCTAAGGTGTTAAGGACAGAGTGATTGGATTAGGTTGTGTTCGCCGGAGTAGGGTTCCGGCGACACTAAATCTAATATTCGACAGGTTCCAGCTTGATTCAAGGGAAAAGAGTTATGGGGGTGGGGAGAGGAGGTTAAGGGCTATCTGGGGTGTTAAGGGCGAGGTCATCGGAGAAGGTCACGTCTCCCGCCGGTGAGGGTTCCGGCGAGAGGTTGAGAGAAAAGGGGCGGCTAGGGTTTGCATTCAGAAAAGGGGGCGGCTAGGGTTTGCATTCAGAAAAGGGGGAAGATGAAATGATACAAGGGTGTATGTATACATGGTATATTAAAAACACTCTAATGAACTGAGACCGTTGGATTAGATGAACGAACAGCTCAGATTCATTTATCCCTGAAACGACAACGTATGGTTTAAGTGATGATTCAATCTTGGCCATTGGATTAATTAAACTAACAGTTAAGATTAATTGACGCTTACACGACGTCGTTTGGTTTAATGAGAGATTGATCCATGTCCGTTGGATTTAATCACTGGACGTCTCAGATCTCTCTATC
>MU694333.1:49774-80359 GCA_026770625.1 Nicotiana glauca | reverse complement strand
AAACTTGACTCTCATTATCATGATCTCCATCACAATGTCAAATCTCAAAATTTAATCAAGGACCGTATCAAATAATTAATAATAACTATGATAAAAGAATATCAAATGCTATATATATTTTATATCAAATAACCTTCACAAAATATGTTCAAATCATCAAATATGATATTGGATCTAGGACATATATATTATATCCCTAACAGTAATTCCTCGTTGGATTTCCCAACGAAGGACACGAGCATTTCACTCAACAAATAATTAACCTTGCACTTTTTTTTCATCTCGGATCCTATTAATCAAGATTCTCGGGGCATTTGTATCTATACTCGCTTTTTGGGTCACGTTTTAACTTATGTCCACTTTGCAAAAAAATTGCAAGCGTACCCACTTTTTCGCATAACTTCAGCATACGGGGCTGAAGTTTTTATTTGTAACTGGCGAACTTCAGCTCTAGAGCTGAAGTTTTTGTTTGTAACTTGCGAACTTCAGCTCTAGAGCTGAAGTTTTTGTTTGTAACTTGCGAACTTCAGCTCTAGAACTGAAGTTTTTATTTTGTAACTGGCTTTTATTTGTAACTCGCAAATTTTAACCTTCTTAAGTTTTAACTGTCTTTCCATATGATTCGAACTTCAGCCTTCAAACAATAACTTTGAAAGCAATAGCTATTTAACATACTTCACTACAACTATTTATAAGAAACTGGTAGCAATCTACATCTTTGTTTTCAAACAGTGTAGAAACAAGTTATGCAGAACACTCATAATGCAACTTAATCAAGCAAACAGTCAGTTGTCGAAAATTTCTGACCTTCGTTCCTAAAGTTTCAGCAGATCTTAGAAATACGATCAATATAATTTCAGGATTCTTCCACAAATTCAATTCCGAGCTTTAATAAACTCAACTCAGCTTCACAATCAACAGTATAACAAGATGAATTTTGTTCAGAAGCTCGGGATGAATTTTAAAACCAAGTATCCTATCTTCAATTACACCTGCTTTAAAATTTCTCAAACAAAGGGGTATACGCAATTCCAAAAAAGTCAACCCATATCGTTAAAATGACTTTCCTTTGTCTATAAATAATGGAGTGAAAAATAGGAAGGAGTGACCTATCGGATTGAGGGCGGATATAACTTTGAGGAGGAGGAGGAGGAAAAGGGGGCTGAAAGTTTGTACAAATTAAAACTTTTAAACAAAAATGGGTATAGGTTAAATGGGGGCGACCAAATAAGGTGCCCCGTGCAATTTTTACAGATTATTATCCTATAAAGCCCATTATTATAAGGAGAAGCTTTGCTGAAAAAATACCAGTTATGTAAGCCGATAAGTAAGTTTATACGTATGCTGTGGCAGATCCACGATTTATAGGTCGTGCGTGCTTCACTGATTTTTGTTTAAATTCTAGATGGCCAAATGTGGTCATAGAAGGTGCTCGTGGTTAATTATTGAAGTTTTTAGGTATTATTTATGAATATATTACATAATTTGGCCAAAGTTAATGGGTGTTTCAGCACCCAGATGTCCAAAGATGGATCTGTCACTGCACATATGTATTATATTGTATCAACTGTGTATCACATATATATCTATGTATACATGTGTGTGAGATACACATGTGGTACATGTTTGATACATGTGTCGTAGGAAAAAAAATTGAACTCAATTTTATCTAAGAATTTTGATACAAAATCAGTCAAAATCACCTCCAATCTTTCTCAAATTTTGTATATTGACGCATCTATATGTTTTTAATGAATTTCAACTATACATATTGAAAAAGGTCCCTTTTTGCTTAGATTTTTGGAATCATGTATAATTTTTTTTTTTTTGTATTTCATTACTTGTTTGCTACCTTATTCATGAAATTTTCTTTCCATCTTGCAACTAATTTTGCTAATCACACTTAAAAATATGAAAAAGGATCTTTGCGTGTAAATATTGGAGAGAAAATACCCTTATTTATTTGACTTTTTAATTTTTATATGTGCTTGATTAATTTTAGTAAATTTATAATTAATGGCTAGAGATTAGTAAGTTAGGACTTATTTGGAAGCTTCGGTAAGATCTCCGTTATCTACTATATTTTAGAAACAGGAGTTTGAGGGGACGAACATAGCTTTAAACAGTTGTACCAAAAGTTGTTTATATTTGTACTATAGTGTTTGGCCTCACTTTTATCATTACAGTTGTTGTACGTATTTCATCGTGAATGAGTATCTTTGCTCATTCTTCAAATTTTCATATTTGGTTGACACGTGTTTTCCACTTTGATTGTATTTCCCATTCTTTCTTCAGTAGAGGTTCTTTCAATAGTATAACTCTATTTTTTTGTTTTTCTCTCCCTCATTATATGTTTTACGAGTAGTAAACTTACCCGCGCAAAGCAGGGTTTAAGAAACATTAATGAAATCTTAAAAAAATTATCCAATTTGTAACGATCCGACCAGTCGTTTTGAGCTTTAGCGCATTCTTCGACGGTTTGAGGTCATGAGCGGCTTCACTTCAGGTATTATAACTTGCACGCATGGTATGAATTGAATTTCGGGAAGTTCGACGTTGATTTGGAAAGAAAAATCTAAATTCAGAAGCTTTAAGTTGAAAGAATTGACTAATGTTTGATTTTTGAGTAAACAACCTTGGAATCGGGATTTGAAAGTTCCAACAGGCTCGTATGGTGATTTCGGACTTGAGTGTATGCCCGGATCAGGTTTTGGATGATCCGGGAGCGTTTCCGCGCCTATTGAGGAAGTTAGTATTTTTGAAGCATTTCATAAATTTGGGTTAAAGTGCATTTCAATGTTATCGATGTCCGTTTGGGATTCCGAGTCTAGGAATAGCTCCTTATGGTGATTCTGGTATTGGGAGCGTGTCCGAAAGTAGATTCGGAGGTTCGTAAGTCATTTTGGGGACATTTGGCGAAAGTTAGAAATTTAAAGGTTTTTGAGAAGTTTGACCGGAAGTAAACATTTTGATATCGGGGTTGGATTCCAATTCCGAAAGTTGGAGTAGGTCCGTAATGTCGAATGTGACTTGTGTACAAAATTTAAGGTCAATCGGACGTGATTTGATAGGTTTCGACATCGAATATAGAAGTTTGAAGTTCTAAAGCTCATTAAGCTTGAATTAGGGAGCAATTCATTATTTCAATGTTGTTTGATGTGATGTGAGGCCTCGAGTAGGTCCGTGTTATGTTATGAAACTGATTTGTGTGATTGGACGAGGCTCCGGGGGCCTCGGGTATGTATCGGGGAGGTTTCGGATCACTTCGGGCTGTTTGTAATAGCTGATGCTGGTGTATTGTGTTCCTGTTCACGAAGAAGGATTTGGGTTCGGGACTTTGTTTTTCGCGTTCGCATAGAGATCCTCGCGTTCACGAAGAAGGAAATCTCTGTTGCACAGCTCTGATTTTGGAGGCTCATAGCTCGCAATCTATAAGAAATTTGAAGATGATCCAAAAATAAACGTTGTAGCTCTTTGAGTCAAGTTTTCAGAAAAATAAATCACTTAGCATTTGTATTTGTGTACAAAAAGTTACGACTGGTACACTACACGCGGTCCGGGAAGATGAAGAAGAAATTTGTATTGCATAAACTTTGGAGGCTTATATCTCGAAATTTATAAGGAATTGGGAGATGATGCAAATTGTCGATCTTGGTGTCTAGTTTACAAAAAGTTAAACCATTTGTCATTTGGAATTTTGTACAATAAGTTATGACAATTATACTAGAGGCTGTCTGAAAAGAGTTTTGGAATGACTTTCGAGAATTTTGTTCATTGCGAAGGCGATGGGATGCCCGCGAACGCGAAGAAGGGTTGCATGGCAGTGTATAAGTTTGCAAAAATAGGTTTGGCTCATTTCATCTTATTTCCTCCATGGGAGACGACCTAGGAGCAATTTTGGAGCTCCAACTTCATCATCCATATCAAGGTAAGTGATTTCCACCTATTGCAAATTAATTACTTGGATTATATCTAGATTCTAACATGAAAAATTATGGGAAATTAGTGAAAATTTGGGGTTTTGAAGAAAAACCTAGAAATTTATATTTTTGGATTTTGACCATGAAATTGGACATGGATCTTGGAATAAATTATATATTTGAGTTCGTGGTGTTATGGGTAAAGTTTATCTTCGAAAATTTTTGGAATCCAGACACTTGGGCCCGAGGATGATTTTATCGACTTTTTAAGCGAAGTTGAAATTTTTTGTAAGTAGGATTATAATGGGTATTTGAGTATATATTAATGGGTTTGCATAATTTGACTAGTTTTGGAGCGTTGGGCATCGGTTTGAATTGTCGGAAGGGCTTGGGAGCCGGTTATGGAACTTCAGAGCGAGGTACGTCTCCTTTCTAATCTTGTAAGAGGAAATTATCCTCATAGGTAAAATAATTAAATATGTTCGTTTATTTTTGGGGCTACATACGCACGAGGTGACTAGGGTCCGTGCGTAGCTACTATTATACTTAAATATGGGTAGTCTAGGACCCGAAAGCGTGCTATACTTAAAATATTTGTAACCTTATTAACAATTTAAATTTCTTAAATCATATTGAATTGGTAAATGAATTTCTGAAGAAATTAAACATCATTTTATTGACCGTTAAAGAGAAGTTGCCATTTCTTTGGGTAATTGTTTCCCTGATGAATTCTTGATTGGTTGTTTCAAATGTTTATTTATATTTGACCGTGTCGCATGTATGTTAGCGAGCGGGGTAATAGATGCATCTCTTGTTCGCGCCATTCGACTCTTTAGCAGTGCACAGTTTAAATCTTATGTTGGATCGGGTCGTATGACCTCGACATGATTTGCGCATGCTTGCATTGCTTGCCTTGAAATTATAAATAATGATATTGCCTCCCTGGCCTGAGATAAATTGATAATTGAGGAAATATGAACTTGGATATCTCTTATTATCAAAAAGATTATTTACTTGCTACATGGTTCCCTCGAGTTTACTGTTGTTTTTAATAAATCCACGACTGATTATATTATTGAACCACTAGTAACTGTCGAAGTCGATCTCTCGTTACTACTTCTTCAAGGTTAGACTGGATACTTACTGGGTACACGTTGTTTTCGTACCCATACTACATTTGCTGTGCATTTTTGTTGCACAGTCACATGTATGTCTAGTGGCCTCGTTGGGCACAACGACATGGTTGATACGGAAACTTAGGTGAGCTGCATCTCTCGAGACGACTTGTAGCTAGCAGAGTCTCCTTCAGAATATTTTACTTTCTTTTCTTTCCAATTTGTATTTCGAATAGTTATTGTATTATATTTTATTTCCTAGAAATTGCTCATGCACTTGCGACACTAGATTCTGGGATGACTATGGGATTATTTAGTATTTAAATTTGTTAAAGACACAATTATTTTCTTGGTTAAGTTCATTATTTATTGTTTAATGTAAGGAAAAGAAATAATTTCAAAAATAGTAAAACGAGGAATTTATTTAACTTCTTGGTGTTGTCTTGCCTGACAAGTGGTGTATGACGCTATCATGACCTTTATTAGATTTTGGGTCGTGAAAATATGGTATTAAAGCACTAGGTTCCCTTAGGTCTCACGAGACATGAACGAGTCTAGTAGAGTCTTGCGGATCAGTACGGATACATATGTAATTATCTTCGAGAGGCTACAGATTGTTAGGAGCCTTCCCTTCTTGATTCCTCATCGTGCGATTAGATTCCTTTGAGACTTATGCCTTTGTTTATTTCCTATTTAATCTTATGCGACGTGAAGCGCTGGTTATAAATCGGGAATTGAGGAATTGTGATGGTATTACAGATGTGGTGCATGATATTTCTCCTTGCGTATTGATTGGGCTATTGTAGTCGCCTTGTAGAAGGTCATTCTGTCGTTTCAGCTTGGTATCAGTATTACCTAATGTTTTGAAATTTGGCATTGATTATTATGACGATTTGTGCGTTGCTATCGCCCAGTATTGATGTGATGGTAGGATACGTACCTATGTCTCGGGGTAGTGAATGAATTGAAAGAGGTCTACTCAGTGCATGATTCAAATTCAGTATTTCGTTCCCCGCGGAGGAAAGGAAATCGGACTATAATTGCTCAGGTTTTGGTTAATGGAGTAACGATATGTGGTATTCTCAAGCGTGGTGGAATCTCATCTGTGATGTGGTGTTGTCATCCTCAATTGAATGTATTAAGTTTGCCAGTGTTGTGATCTGTTGCAATTTGCCTTTGGGAAAGGATATTGTGAGATAGTATTAGAGAAGCGGTTGTTAGAGATCGCGATGTGCGGTGGTTCGGGATTGAATGTGTATTTCTAATGCTGACGGCTAGAGAAGGAGGATATTCAGAAAGGGTTGAAGTTAGTAGCGATATATTGGTTCAAGTGCTACAGAGATAGATATTAATTTAAGGCAACAACTGGGCAACAAAGGATGAGGAAGGACATATGGGAAGTGTAAGGCGGTGGTTAAATTTCTAGAAGGCCAGATGTAAGAAATGAAAGTCGAGCAATTGCTTAAGGGAGTGAGTTTGATCAAAGTGGGAGAGTGCCAGAGTAGTATTTGGGTTTAGTGGCAGGATAACTACACATCTTAAGGAAAGTTTGGAATGATTTGGGAATTTTAGTGGATAGTG
Organism: Nicotiana glauca; assembly: GCA_026770625.1. Lineage (NCBI taxonomy): Eukaryota > Viridiplantae > Streptophyta > Magnoliopsida > Solanales > Solanaceae > Nicotiana > Nicotiana glauca. The sequence continues at coordinate 73,743 of MU694333.1, read as the reverse complement.
ATTGGATCTACGGGCTTAATTTGAATTATTAGCTATTATATGGCGAAAGATTGGATGCAACAAAAAGGGAGTTTATTGAAGATTGGATGCAACAAAAAGGGAGTTTATTGAAGATTGGATGCAACAAAAAGGGAGTTTGGCGATGGCTGATACCGTAATGGTGTGAATTCGAGTGAGTTTGAATTATGAGCCGTGATGAGTCCCTGATTTTTAGTTGGGAACTCGAACGTGGTTGAATTTAGCTTGCTAATTCGAACACGGTTGAATTTTACTTTGTTAGTTCGAGCGAAGTCAAAATGTATTAATTCGAACAAAGTTGGATTTTTTTTTCTGGCAATAGCCGGGGGTCGTAAGGGTGTAAATTCGAGCGAGGTCGAATTGTAACCCGTTATGAGTTCGATCGAGGTCGAATTTCACTTTCGCTTAGCGATGGCCGAGGGCCATAAGGGTGTAAATTCGAGCGAGGTCGAATTGTAACCCGTTATGAGTTCGATCGAGGTCGAATTTCACTTTCGCTTAGCGATGGCCGAGGGCCATAAGGGTGTAAATTCGAGCGAGGTCGAATTGTAACCCGTTATGAGTTCGATCGAGGTCGAATTTCACTTTCGCTTAGCGATGGCCGAGGGCCATAAGGGTGTAAATTCGAGCGAGGTCGAATTGTAACCCGTTATGAGTTCGATCGAGGTCGAATTTCACTTTCGCTTAGCGATGGCCGAGGGCCATAAGGGTGTAAATTCGAGCGAGGTCGAATTGTAACCCGTTATGAGTTCGATCGAGGTCGAATTTCACTTTCGCTTAGCGATGGCCGAGGGCCATAAGGGTGTAAATTCGAGCGAGGTCGAATTGTAACCCGTTATGAGTTCGATCGAGGTCGAATTTCACTTTCGCTTAGCGATGGCCGAGGGCCATAAGGGTGTAAATTCGAGCGAGGTCGAATTGTAACCCGTTATGAGTTCGATCGAGGTCGAATTTCACTTTCGCTTAGCGATGGCCGAGGGCCATAAGGGTGTAAATTCGAGCGAGGTCGAATTGTAACCCGTTATGAGTTCGATCGAGGTCGAATTTCACTTTCGCTTAGCGATGGCCGAGGGCCATAAGGGTGTAAATTCGAGCGAGGTCGAATTGTAACCCGTTATGAGTTCGATCGAGGTCGAATTTCACTTTCGCTTAGCGATGGCCGAGGGCCATAAGGGTGTAAATTCGAGCGAGGTCGAATTGTAACCCGTTATGAGTTCGATCGAGGTCGAATTTCACTTTCGCTTAGCGATGGCCGAGGGCCATAAGGGTGTAAATTCGAGCGAGGTCGAAATGTAACCCATCATGAGTTCGAGCGAGGTCGAACTTTCCTTTTGCTTGGCAATGGCCGAGGGCTGTAAGGGTGTGAATTCGAGCGAGGTTGAATTGTAACCTGTCATGAGTTCGAGCAAGGTTAAAATTTCCTTTCGCTTGGCGATGGCCGGGGGCTGTAAGGGTGTAAATTCGAGCAAGGTCAAAATGTAACCCATCATGAGTTAGAGCGAGGCTAGACTTTCCTTTCGCTTGGCGATGGCTGGGGGCTATAAGGGTGCAAATTCGAGCGAGGTCGAATTATAACCCGTCATGAGTTCGAGCGAGGTCGAACTTTCCTTTCGCTTGGCGATGGCCGAGGGCCGTAAGGGTTTATATTCGAGCAAGTTCGAATTGTAACCCGTCATGAGTTCGAGCGAGGTCGAACTTTCCTTTCGCTTGGCGGTGGCTGATGGCTGTAAGAGTGGTAAGAATGTTGTGTGCTGCCTTGTCTTTTTTTTTTAGAGTATTACTCATTGCTGCATCGTACATGCATGCGTCGGGGTGAGTCCAGTTCATCTAATCTTGCTTTCATTGGAGAATATCATGCATTGATGTATATTTTTTGTATGTGTCGGGGTGAGTCCCAGTCTATTTAGTTCCTTCGTTGCTCGGCCTGGAGAGACCATTGACTGGATGGGAGATGAACTTATTGCTTAGGCTTCTGGGCACCTTGGGGCTTGATTAGTTTTAATGAAATTCGGACGTGACTCGTAGTATTTAATCGGTTGAATTGGCGTAGCATCTCCATGGAGAACATGTGGGCAAGCTTTACGCGTTCATGTTCTGCCTGTGTAAGGGAGACTGTGCGTTCCATGGGCTTACTGTCCAGTCCCAGGCTATGGAGATTGCTTCTTAATGATGCCCGCTTGTTCTGAGCCGTTTGTTATTTGAAGTATAGTACGGTGTGGAGGGTTTTCCTGATTTACCGTGTAGCAGGGAGGAACTTAAAGCCTGTATGTCGGCTGACTTTTGTTCGCATGTTTGGGGAGAGAGGCATACCTGTTCTTTATTTCACTTCACTCTATTTTTTTTAAAAGAAGGAATATGGATTAGAAGTACATGGGATAATCTGTTACATTGGTCATCTATTTAGTTGATGAATGAGGGGGATTGGCCACGTTTCCCTAGAGGGCTGCACTTTTTGGATATGGGGAGTTCCCTTGTTTGGTGATGACCTAGGGATTGAACCACATGGAGGCTCGCATTGTTCTGTATTCTAATACTAGTTTGTGACCTGATGCCAGCCTTGGAATTGCGCTCAACCTCGCCACCGGTTGAGCTTTGGCATTTCGTGGGTGGACAGTCCACTCCCTCATTAGGGTCTCGAGTTTGAGTCCCAGTTAGTCAGTCCCAGGCGTGCAAAGATGGCAGAAATGTATGTCGTACCACAAATATACAGACGAGGAGTATTTTAGCTGGTAAATTACATAATAAGTGTCGTCTCATATAGTAGGAGGGGAGGCGATTGTGCGCAGGATGTAGGAAGCATTGGGTACTAACCTGGAAATAGGGTCACACCTGCATTTGGTATGCGTAGTTATAGCTCGCTATGATGGCTCATGTTCACAGTGCATCGGGGTTGTTGCTGTGGCAAAACGCTGCTTTCGTGTGCAAATCGGGCATAACTGCGGTTTCGCATACAGGTTTATCCTTGGTTGATTTGGCGATTTCAGGGTTTTACCAACCGGTTTCGCGAGTTGACATTTGTAATGATAGGGTGAACTTCACCGAATGGGAGATAGAGCTAAGACCATGTTTGGATCTAGAGGGAACTAAGGCTTTGGCTAGAAAATCCTCACATGCGGCGCCAAATTTTTCGACCAAAAAGAATTAGACCTTTTTATGGAACTAATTAAATAAGAAGATTTTAGGTAAATCCTAGCCAAAGATAATTTACTCTAGATCAAAGATAGAATATAAGAATAAGCAAACACAATTGAACATAAGATTCAGTTATAACATTAATTGAGTCCCATTATGTAAGGACAGGATAATGATTTTCATAGTTTTAAATGATGACAAATAATACATAGATAGAAAGGGTCACTGTCCTAGAACAAGACTGACCTTCCATACACTTAGATCTAGTGCAACTAATGATGAATATCAAGGATCTAAGCTTCCTTGCTTCTTTTTCCTTAGTTGGGGAGGGAGATGAAGATCTTCCCTGATTTGTAATGATATGTCTCTCTTAGTGTGTGTTTGTGTGTGTGATTTTTTCAGCCCCTTTTCTTCTTCGTCTTCTCACTCTTCTTATATACTAGGTATTCTCCTTTACCCAACGATCATTAGCCATGGTACCTAAGTCATTTGACTGTGTTACTGATCAACCATCTAAAATGTCGTAACATCTGATTCGACGTTCAAGCATTCTGAATACACGACCTTGGTCATGGCCGTGCGTGTCGTTATACCGTTGTATGGATACGACTTCGGCCTAAGTGACTTTTTACCGTTCCTCTTCAAGCGGATTCTTGTCTGGTCAGATTTTGGCCCATACAATTAGTCCCTCCGCCTATTAGGATCGTCTTTTTGGCGAGCTCAATGGGCGGACTCTGTCGATTCGAAAGTTATGAGAAATCTGAGCACTTTATGCGAGAGGCGAGTACTTCATGGTGAGGTAGCGACATCGCATTTCGAGAGCTGCATTAAACTGTCACGCCAGTTCAGAATGTCATTAAAACTTCTCATGCGTCATTATGGCGCACGTTCATGCATTACGTCGTTTCCCGTGCCATTTCTGTTTTCAAAATGGCGGTGTTTGGTTTTTGCCGCTCAGGGTGTTCGTATCCCTATATATAGGGTAAATTCCCATATTAGAATGTTATGCTTCCCCATTGCTCACGAGAGACTTCTGTAACTCTTCTTCTTCTCCTTCAGTTTCTCACATGTCTTTCTCTGTTAAAAGTTCCTGTGGCAGCTACCGTTTTCCCTTATCATTTCTGATTTCCACATTCAAAGAAGAGATGCCTAGTGCATCCTCCAACCCTGATAGAGCCGTTGGTGCTCTGGTGCCAGAAAATGAAATACCTCTACTCGAACATGGAGTAGGTCTGGTGGAGGATGAGAGTCTTTCGACGATAAATGAGGTGGTTCCCCGCCCAGGGAAGGCGAGGACAGATTTCAATAGCCCTGCTGGGGATGAGACAGAACTTGTTCTCTCTATGATAGATGTTGCGACGCTCACGGCGTTCAAAGCCAAATGGAGAATCCCTTATCATATTGAACCAGTTCCGGCGGGACGTGACATAGTGCATATACATCGTCCGGGTTTACGTGTATCTATTTGTCATCGGATACACACTTCCCCCTCCCTCTTTGGCGGTGGACTTCTGCCGCTTTTGCGATGTATGTCTGGCTCAACTCTCTCTGTACGTATACAAGCTCATCCTTATGCTTATCAAGTATGCGGAGCTAGCCGATGGGGGAGTTTTATATAATATATACATAAAAATAAATTTTACCTATTTAAAAATTGTAGTTGTATGATAAAGAGATGTAACTTGATACCCCTGGAACTATGTGGCCCGCCACTGCTCTCCCATATCCTGCAATCACTTTTGTTGCTTTGGTGACGGGTGACTGAGGCTAAACTAATTTCGTCAAAATTTATTTTTCCAAATAAACCCAATCTTAGAAAGTAAAGAATAAAGCAGAAATATGTGAATTTTGAGTACATTAAAAAAACGTACAAGATGAAACTAAGACGTTTTATTTTCTATCACGTTCGAACACATAAATTTTAGTACAAAAACAGTCTACAACGAAGTACTTTTGGCAAAGAGGTTAACATCAAACCAGTTATGTCGAAGCGGCACCATTCGGTGCAATTAATGAATTTTAAAACGAAGATGTAGTTTTTTTTTTCGTTTTAAATTTTCTTGATAAATCTAAAGAACACAAATTTTTGCAAAAGACACTTTAAAAATATTAATTTCTTTGTCTTTTTTATTTATTTATTAAGTAGTATATTTAAATTATTTAAAAGGGTATTTTGGTAATTCAACTTTTATTAATTAGTAAATATAAAAATTAATATTATACCTGAATAATGATATATATTCTATTTAATTTTTAATTATCAAAATACTACTTCAAATTCGAAAAAGATACAAAAAATCTTGATATATAAATATGCAAGAGCAAAGAGATGCTTGACACATTTCAATAACACGTGATAAGAAAACGATACAACCCATTATTTAAATTACTTAAAAATAAATGCACTTCATAGTTCCATTTAAATTTTACATCCTATGAGAGGATCACTCAAATGTTTCTAGACATTTATTAAAGAAACTCTATATAATGTCTTAAAAGTATATATAAAAGTTATATATTTATATATCAGTTTCCTTCGATTTTTTTACTCAATACCAAATCAAACCAAACCTAATATAGTCTTTTAATCGGTTTGCTTTAACTTTTCATTTGGTGCGATTTTTCGGTTCAATTTGAGCACCCATGTGATGAAGTATATCTAATACTTCCTTATATATATGATATTCCTGATATATCACTACAAAAAAAGGGGTAAATTGCAATTTGCGCTATTTGATGTCGCGGCGGTTGAGCAGTCCCCCACATTTAGCATCGCCACTATTAATTTGCGGCAGATAAATGCAGAGATTTCCTGAACCACCGTGACAGCAAATAGCAGAGGTTTTCAACCTCCGCCAATTGCAATTTTAACCTCCGCAATTTCATGCGCTACAGTATATTTTATTTTTAAAATTTAATTTTTTTTGAGTGTAGGGGTTGTAAACCCCCGCAAATTCTTATGTCAGGATCTATTCAATTTCTCTTTGGGGCTTTTATCCCCATCTATTTTTCAATATATAATAGAATTAATTTTTTATTATCAATTTGTCGTACTTTTTTCCCGATATCAATTGAAAATATTAATGCTTAAACTAAAACATTAAAATTAGAAACATCAATATTTCATTAAGCTATGACAGAGTAATATCATATGTCATCAAGCTAGATTAGAACATAGTTAACTCTATTAGTGAGCTATTACATTGCCATAATACATCCACTTCAATTAAAATGAATCTCAATAGTTGTTACTAGCACTCTTCTTCCATTCGTTGGTGAAATGGGCCTACTAGCTGCATCACTTGGCTGATGCAAAAAGTAAAAAATATGCAACTATTAAGAGGAGTATCAAAATTGAGCATCAAACTAGTCTCTAAATAAAAGATTGAGCATCAAACTAGTCTCCACTACTTGTCTTAATTCAAGAAAATGCTGTCGATTTTCTGCCTCAGAAACTGAGGCAACCAAAATTACATAAAGTCAAGGAAGGTTCCTTTCTATATAAAAAAATATGCATTTTAGAAATGGGATTGATTCATGTAATTCAAACGGAGATTTAGGCACTAACTAAACTACAGAAGTAGGTAACAAAAATAAAAGTATATTCAACGTAAAGTTTAAAAAGAATAAGCAGAAAAGGAGAAATCAGGAAACCTGCATCCAAATTCAGTACACCCTTTATTTCAAATAGAAAAGGCAACAAGAATTCTACATAAGCTGATAACTTCATATCTTCTAGATCTTGATACTCTTTATATCATATATTTACGTGAGATTTGTTTCACTACTTGTCCAATATAACTGGTCCTTAGCATTTTGGAAAATTCCCAATCCCTTAGCAAGTTCCTTATCTAAATTTACTCTAAATATAACTTGTATGAAAAATAAAATTTCACAATACACCAAAACTAAAAGAACTTAGCATTTACCGTTGTAAGAGGAGAAGTAAAGATTCCAGCAAATTGTTCTGTTATTGACCCTTCCTTCATTATCATATATGATTTGAGAGTATTCATCAATTGATTGTACTTCTCTTGGCATCTAGAAGAAGAACATCCAACATTATTACTCACAATTCTAATATTACCAAGACGAAGATTTGTCTCTTTGAAAGTATTGCTTGGAGTAGCTCCTAATCCCAAACATCTCACCCTTTCAGGATGCTCTTTTCCGAGCACCTTACCAACAACTATCATTTCGAGAAATTTCAAACTCATCCACTCCTTTCAACATCATTTTTTATTCCTTCTCCTGCATATGCTATTAAAATATCATCTCATTGCTATTAGCTGCAAAATTGGCTACAAATGCCTAATACCTTCATGTGTCAAATACTTGAAAAGTGAAGGATAAGGTCATTCGGTGCAATCTAAAATGCAAATATAGCCGCTCAACGGACATAAGTGATTTGTCAGAAAAATGCAAATTCTATCTATGTACACTTAGAATTAGAGAAAACACCTCAAAGTCGAGAAAAATTTATGACAATGTAACTGAAAATTGGAGAAGATAAGCCGTTGAAAGATTAATCTCTAGTGCTTCAAATAATTTTTATTGTTCTAGGTTCCATTAATTTTGACTGCTCAAAATTATAAATTTTTTGAAGTAAATGATAATGAAGCTAAAACGCATTAATAGGAAATCTAATCAAGTTCAACTTATACATATTTCTTTTGCCTCGTCATTTATATATGATCAATCTTTTTTTGTATGTGTAGCAAGATAAAGTTGTGCTCGTCCAGGCTTACTCCCTAGTCTCAGGCATCTTGTATGAAAATAAAAATAAGTCAGAATAGTTTAATTAAAGTAAAAAAAACAGATACAATATATAAAATTTAAATAGTAAAGTAAGGTAAATAATATGACATCTTTCGCCATTTCAGCCTTTCTTCTAGAATTAGGTTTGGCGCCACCTGTGTGTGGAACTGTTTGTTTCTTCCGGTTTTCAGCATTTCTTTTACACATGTTTTAGCAATAAGATACATTTCAATCAATTATATAAATGAATAATCATATTTTATGCATTTCAATGTGACGTTCCAGAATAATACCTGAGTTTCTTCTTTATAACGGTAGTTCATAAAGGTTGCCCATTGATCCCGAGTAATACCTACCGGAACGTTATTCATAATCTCATCTTTGGTTTTAAGTGGGTCTTTAAACTCATCCCACAACTTCTGTCTACTTGCAACCCACTTCTTTGAAATAGAGCGATAAACATATTCTCGTGCAACTTCCTCAATGGTCATAAAACAGAAATGAGTCTTCAAAAATAAATTTTGGTTAGACACAAGATCTTCATTTCTCTTCTTGTTAGGCTTCCACCTAGAAGTGTGACAATACTTACATATTTCGTCATTAATATCATTTCTCCAAAATAACATACAATCATTTGGACAAGCATCTATTTTGATATAATCAAGACAAAGCTTACTAATGGTTTTCTTGGCCTCATAAAAAGAATCATGGATCCTTGCAAATGTAAATGCGTCCCTTAACAAATCTAGTATCATGGTCATTCCCTTGTCAGTTAGCCTAGACAAACACTTTATATGATACAATTTTAATAAAAATTCCAGTTTTAATAAAAACTATGAATACAAAATATTAAGCAATAAATACATACAACAAAAAGTCATCTACAATGATAAACACTACAAAATTGAAAATTCCGAAACAGAGAATCCAAAGAACAACCCATATAATGAGAAATAATTAAGAGAAATAAATCTCGAAATAAGCTTACATTCTATACACGATGAGAATCAGAACCAACTTTGAAGATGGATGATGATTCAACAGTACCTGGAAGGAAATTTAGGGAGGTTTTAATTAGGCGGAAGTGTTTAGGGAGATTTAGGGAGATCTGAAACATGCAAATAAAAGTTAATTTTTTTAAATCTATGGGCGTAAGCAGAACTTTGTATCTATGCTAGAGCTTCTGTAACTTAAAAGTAACTTCATGTAAACGAGAAAATAATTTGGTTGTGAATCTGCGGGACTTATTTTTTTGCTAATCCCATATGACTAAATAGAGAAACACTACCATTAAAAACTTATTTACTCCAACCTATAATATTTACTTCTAAGAAATTTCTTCTTTTTATTTAGTTAAAATAATTTTTTGTTAACTAAAAGGCTTCCAACATTGATATCTCATGGCATTTTCCAAACATCAGTCAAAACTATTCAATTAGCCTTCAATAAATTAAAAATCTCAAATATAATTAAATAATCTCAATACAAACAAGAGCAACAAATACATTTTTATAATTAGATATGCTAGGTATTAAAGAACATTCGAATATATTTCAAACAAGAGCAACAAAAAATATTTTTTTGGTTTGGATTGTTTTACAAATTTTGATTAGTAATAAACTAAAGTAGAAAAAGAAAACCTAAACTATTCCATTAATAACACTCAGCAGAAACTGGTTACCCACCTCACACCCAGAATATTAAAAATTATTTCTCAAATTAAGACTAATAAATTAACAATGCCTAAGCATTCAAGATAAACAGACAAAGAGACAGTATATTTGTGAATAAAAAATCAGTATAATAATATACATGATCAAACCCATATATTTATAATAATATTAGTTCCCAATCTGATATTCAGTAGGAAACCCAAGTTTTACGTCGTGGACTCGTGGTTCAACTAAGTATAGGATTGAGAGTACTAATATGTAGTAATCAGCTAGGTCTCCATGTATAAAAATCACTGACAACATGACCAATGAGGAAGAAATTGCAATCAGTATACAAATTATTTTTGAAAAATCATATTACTAGGGTTTGGGAAAATTGGGTAAGAACGGGATTTGGAAAGATGAAGAAGGAAAAATTAGTCTGTCAAAGAAAAAAGAGACTAACCTTGAATTATTCACTGTAAATATTTCTGAAAAAAAGGAGGGAGTGTGAAATAAGTTGGGCGCATTTTTTTTAGAATTGCGGAGGTTTATAACCCCCTTAAATTACATAATTTTGTGGGGGTTAAGAAAGTGCCGCAAATTTATGCACATTGCGGAGGTTGCTTATACTCTTCACAAAAAAACCTCCGCAATTTACACGTTCTTTTGTATTACAAAAACAAATATATGCAAACATGGCCACGTATTAATTTCTTGAAAATTTAATCTTAAAGATCCTGCAATTTCGCTCTAAAAACTCTAGTTACCATGTCCAGCCTACCTTGAGCAAACTGACTTTTGCATAATTCTTCTTGAATCTCTACCCATTAATCAGGTATTCTTTATCTCCTTCCCTTTAGTCATTCGTTAGCGTTTAGAAGTTTTATTAATTTTGGTGTGATACTAAGGAGCAAAGATCAGTTATGTAGTTCCCATACTATTATTCTCATTTTGTTATATGCTGTCCCCTACAATAAAAATTGTGCTATATATTGTTGCAATATATAAATAATAAGCGTAGAGATTAATGAACACCAGCAAAAAGAGTAAATAATTTTGCGGCAAACAGTAGGAGAACCATCAGAATATCTAGTTGTTGATGAATGCGTATAAGCATTGGGATACCGAAAGGAGAAAAATCGAATCATACCGAATTTAATTAGGTACGGTATTGGTATTGCATTTTAAGAAACCGAATATCAAAAATACTGAACCGAAATATCTAAATACCGTACCGTACCGATCGACGAACACCCTGTAATATAATAAAGTAACTTAGTTAAAGTCAAAATTTGGTAAAAACAATCAATAATACAAGTGATGCAAAAATTGCAGATCCATGAAGATTCTACTCATATTAAGCACATATTATCCTATACAATAAATAATACATATCAAAAAATTTTATAAATAAATACAACTGTTTATTTTCCTATTCTCTCTAGGTTTCCACCAATAATTTCTGAAACTTTGCTTCGAATCACTACTATTTTTTTGTATTCCTTCTAGATTAGCGTGTAGTTCATAGAATAAGTATATAAATATTATTATACTCAGGAAAAATAAACAATTAGACAATTAATTTGACTGCGCGATTAAATTACAAAGGTAATTCTACGTATGGATATGAACTACATATTCCAAGGACTAACTTTCTTCATGTACTTTTCTTTACCTATATGACTCTAGATTCGCGTACAAATTAATGCTAACATAAATCATATATATTGACAACCATTATTGGTAGTTCTTTTATAAAGGTATGACAGTCAGTCTTGTAAAACCTAAATTGAGGACATGCAAAATCTTATTAATATCCCATTATTATCCTTATTTCTTCTCCTTCTCCTTCTCCTTCTTTTAGTTAACTTCATTTTTGACGCATAAAATAACAATTATACTCAACACTTGCGACAACTACTCTTTTACCTCCCCACTGTCATTTGTTTCAAAAGCTTTTGTTGATTTTTTCCTTCGCCATCACCAAGCTTTGTAAGATGGAGAGCGTTGTGAAGAGGCCCCGTCCAAATGGGTCCTGAATAATAAGATAAGACTCGTGACACTGATGATCATTCCATTTGATCATACGCAGAAACGATCTCCAACTTATTCATAAAGTTTATACATATTTTAAGTATTGGCCAAAAGATGGCACAATTGCAATGAAGTCTTTCGGAGAATATTATGACAATTTAAAATGAGACTGGGAACGGACATTAAGAATGATGTATATGCTAATGAATGATTCCTGAACGAATAGATGCGATTGTTAGTGAAAAGTTGGTTTGGGGGCATCCGTCTTTTTATCTTTTCTTATATAAGAAGGTATTTAGATAATTTAGAAGGGTATTTTGGTAATTCAATCTTTAACTTAAGGTCTTCCTGTTTTCAATATAGTACTGGTCTTAGGCTACGCGCGTTGCGCGTGTATCCTATATCATTGCATACAAAACTTTAAGATTAAACATCATGAAATATTCTTTATAAACTAATTAGAAAAATTACAAATAAAAGTACAAATGCCTAAAAAATAAAAAAAATAGTCCTACAACGTCCTTTGATGCCTTATTATTGGATCCATTGAAACTAAATTACAATGAATTTTAATTTGCTATGTGAAATCTCTAGGTTCTTACTACTTAACATAATGTGCTTCTGAAATTATGAGAAAGTAGACAAAGAAAATTTATATAAGGTAAAATTATATGTAGCTCAAATAGACAAAGTAAAACTTTATTAATAAAATAAAGATTCCTAATCCACAAATAAGTTCAAAAGGCTCATTTTTCACCCATTATATTTTATAAAAAAATTAGTCCTAATAATATAGTACCGAGGCTGGTCTAACTTTCATACGTCAAAACTTTATTAACTAAAGAAAAATTAAAACTTATAGGCATAATTTTATTATAACTGAAAAAACCTCATCGGAAACCTAAAAGAAGAAATTTGGTACTCTTAAATATAAATGGAGTTGAATTAAAAACTTTCTTAGTTTATAAATATTAGGAGAATAATTAAATGACTATCCTAGATAGTAAGAAATTCATTAAATGACAATTCTCAAATATTAGGGAAATAACAAATTTTCCTAGTTTAAAAATATTAGGAGAATAATTAGATGATCATTTCTAAATGACGGGAGATTAATTAAATGACTATTTGTAAATATTAAGAAAATAGTAAAATGACTATTTCGTCCAGCGTGAACTCAATTTTTAAAGGGTAAAAAGGACGAACGATATTTCGCTAACGGCCTTCATACTTTTAATATAGTATAGATAGATATAGATATAGATATAAATAGATAGATTTAGATATAGATTATAAGTATTTGGAAAGAATGTTTTTATAGGTTAAGTAAAGACATGTCACACATGATGCAATTTTTAAACACCCCAAACATAATCTTGAAATATAAAAATCTAGAGGTGAGACATTTGCCCATGTACATATTTGCTTGCTTGTCTCATACCTCACCAAAAATATCATAATACTACATTCCATAAAACATGTATCTTTAAATTCTTTTAAGTATCTTATAAATAATTTAAACAAAATTTTAAAGTTTCTAAATAAAGGCAGTCCAATGCACTAAATTACCGCTATGTGCAAGGTCCAAGAAAAGACCGGATCATAAAGGGCTATTGTTTGTAGCCTTAACTTGCATTTTCACAAGAGACTCGAACCTCCTGATCTCGTGACATTGACAACACATGATAGGAAATTTTAAGAACCTGAAGGGGATAAGGAGAAACTTTTAGAAAATTGAGGGGAAAATGTTTCAGAGATACAGGACTTTAGCTGCAAAAATGGTTAGGTGACTTAACTCGTGAAAACAGTAACGAGGGAGAGAGCGCGTGCTGATTTTCCTCGAAATTCAAACCTCAGTCATATTGAGTACTCTGTCTGAATCCCGAAATCCCTAAAGCACCTTTTCCTCCGTCTGCGAACCAAACACCCCGACGGTACGGGCGTAGTACAGATCGATCGATGCGGAACATTCTATCGATGTGGGAAAATGGATCCGGCAACGGCAAAGATAATGACGATAACAACAAGGAGAAGAGCATAACAAAAGCAGCAGGGTTCGTGGTCTTCTCGGGAATCGCAATGAGCATTCTCAAAGCCGTCAATCCTTTCAATAATCCAAACCCCAATATTAAAAGCAGTGAGGTAAAGGCAACAGTTTTTGAGTCAGCTCAACCTCAAATTCAGCCTCACGTGCTTCAACAATCCCAGCCAGAGCCGGAGCCCAATGTCAAGGTTGTTGTATCGTGCATACGTTTGCCAAGTTATATGTTCAATCATTTTAAGTTTATTTTTCTAAATGTGTTTGTTTTGTGGCTTTTTTAGAAACCGAATTGTTGTGCGGAGAAAAGAGCAAGGGAAGGTTCACAAAATCTAATAGAGATTGAGCGGGGAGACACTCTTTGGGGACTCTCTAGACAATATGGGGTATGCATTCGTGTCATTTCTGTTGAAGAGTGATTCAAAACTTTACTGTGTAGTAAATTGGGAATGGATAGTTTGGTTGAACTAGTCTTTTGGTTTCTGTTAAGTAGTTTTCTTTATTTACTCAAGTCAAGTTAGCTTTGCTAATAAAGTGCAGTAGTGGGTTATAGGTCCTAGATAATAGGTTTGTTTTGTTTCTTTCCGCCTATATATATGCGGGCATATTTTGTTATCTATTCCAGTCAAGCAATATTAAAAACAAAGTTGACAGCTTTAAGTTCCTTTCTTCTCTGTTTCTGCTTGTTTTCTACTCTCTGCCCAACAAATTTGGCATCAGAGCCATTGTGGTCTTGTGGGTATTTGAGCGAACAACTTGGGTTCATTGGGTATTGAGTGATATTTTTTTTTGGGTCTTTTAGGGAAACATGAGAGAAAGAGAGGTAGAGAGTTACTTTGGTTTTTTTTTTTAAAAAAAACTATACAACAATGGCAGCACTAGTTGGATTTTCTTCTTCTCAACCACTCATACCCATTTTTAATGATGAGAAATATGAGTGGTGGAGCATCAAGGTGAAGACATTGCTCAAATCGCAGGAGCTATGGGACTTGGTGGAGTATGGGTTCGTAGAAATATTTGAACCCAATGAAGAGGAGGAAGAGAATTTGAAAGAAATCAAGAAGAAAGATGCCAAGGCGTTGTTCATTCTTCAACAAGCTCTCCATGAGACTATTTTCTCACGGATTGCAGCAGCAACCACATCAAAAGAGACATGGTCAATCTTACAAAAAAAATTTCAAGGTGATTCGAAGGTCATGGCAGTGAAGTTGCAATCACTAAGGCGTAACTTTGAAACCTTGATGATGAAGAATGGTGAATCAGTTGCTGATTTTTTGTCATGAACAATGGCAATAGTCGGTCAAATGCGTTCCTATGGTGAGCAGATTTCAAACGAAACAATCGTTGCTAAAATTTTGAGAAGCTTGACATCAAAATTTGATCATGTAGTTGCTGCCATAGAGGAAGCAAAAGATCTATTAGTTCTTTCTGTTGATGAATTGATGGGATCTCTTCAAGCTCATGAGGTGAGAATCAATCGATCGATAGAGAAGAATGAAGATAAGGCATTCCAAGTAAAAGACACAACCACCAAATATGGAGAAAATGATTTTCCAACAAGCAGAGGTCGAGGAAGAGGAGGATTTCGCGGTGGTCGAGGTCGTGGTTGCGGTTATGGAAGAGGCAGAGGAAGGAATGATGGGTATAGGTTGTCCAATGAACAAGGTAACACAAAGAATAGCATTCAATGTCATCATTGCAAGTGATACGGGCATATAAAGGCTGATTGTTGGTATAAAGACCAGAAAATGAATTTTGCAGCAACAGAAAATGAGGAAGAGAATTATCTTTTTATGGCTTGTATTGATACCGACCATAGGCCAAGCGACTTATGGTTTGTGGACAGTGGCTGTTCGAATCACATGACTGGTACTAAATCCTTGTTCAATGAGCTTGATGAGACACAAAAGATAAAGGTGCAGCTTGGCAACAAAGGGGAGATGCAAGTTAAGGGAAAAGGCACAGTAGAAGTTAACGTTAGTCATGGCAAAGTAAAAAAGTTGGATAATGTTCAATTTGTACCTGATTTAGGATACAATTTGTTGAGCGTTGGACAACTAATGACTAGTGGATATTCTCTTTTATTTGATGACAGTGCTTGTGTTATTACAAATAAAATGTCAGGCAAAAAGGTTCATATCAACATGACTCCGAACAAGATGTTTCCGTTGGATATTTCTAACATGGAAAATTTTGCTCTCGCTACAAGTGTAGAGAACGACTCAAAGCTATGGCATTTGAGGTATGGGCATCTCAATATCAAAGGTCTGAAACTGCTAAGTGATAAAAGTATGGTTCTTGGACTACCAAAAATTGGTTCTCTTGATTTATGTGAAGGATGTATTTATGGAAAACAAAGCAGGAAATCTTTTCCCACCGGAAAAGCATGGAGAGCTTCTAAATGCTTAGAATTAATACATGCTGACTTATGTGGCCCTATGCAAACTAAGTCTTTGGGTGGGAGTCGTTATTTCTTGTTATTTACTGACGATTATAGTCGCATGAGTTGGGTGTACTTTCTGGAAAACAAGTCAGAAACATTTGAGAAGTTTAAAAAATTTAAGGCTTTGGTGGAGAATCAAAGTAGCTGCAGTATCAAAGTTCTTCGCAGATAGAGGAGGAGAGTTCGTGTCCAATGAATTCAATTTATTTTGTGAAGAAAATAGCATCCATAGGGAGTTAAAACCTGCTTATACTCCAGAGCAGAATGGTGTCGCTGAGCGAAAGAACCGTACCTTTGTAGAGATGGAAAAAAGTATGCTACAAGCAAACGGACTCACAAATGAGTTCTGGGCAGTAGCTGTGGCAGTATCTGTTTACTTGCTGAATCTGTCACCAACAAGGGTTGTTATGAACAGAACTCCTTATGAAACTTGGCATGAAAGGAGACCAAATGTAAGTCATTTACGGGTTTTTGGATGTGTCGTTTATGCTTTGGTAAATTCACAAGCTCGTCAAAAGCTTGATGAAAAGTCTGAAAAATGCATTTTTTTTTTATTTGCACCGGGTGTCCGAGTCTCTAAGAGCCCCGACTAATCCCGAGGGTGCTCAGGCCCTCGGCAAGGAGTTTCCCGCAAGTGCACCACGGTTAATTCAGGTTTTACCCAGTCCGATGGCCCTTAGAAATTGTTTGCGCCCAGTGGGTTTCGAACTTGAGACATTGAAAGGGAGCAAACCCTAAGGCTCAAGTCTATTGCTACTAGGCCAACCCTTGAGGGTTAAAAAATGCATTTTTATTGGCTATTGTACTCAATCTAAAGCATATAGATTGTATAACCCTCTTAATGGCAAGATCTTAGTTAGAAGGGATGTTATATTTGATGAAAATACTAGCTGGAATTGGGATAGAGAACAAGGACAACATGAGATTCCTATGTCTATTGAAGACTCTCCTGATAAAAGACAAGAATCTGCTCCAACAAGTTCCTCCAGTAGCTCAACAATGGCACCACAACAATGGCACCAGACACATATGTAACACTTGAAACTGCAGGTGAGCCAATTCCACTAAGGAGATCGACAAGAGTCAAGAAACCGAATTCAAAATATCCTAATAACATATATACTTCTTGTCAATTTGCTCTTGCTATTTCAGATCCGCTATTTTATGAAGAAGTTGCTGAAAAAGAAGAATGGCGGAAAGCAATGGTAGAAGAGATGAAATCCATTGAAAAGAATGGAACATGGGAGATGGTAGATCTACCAGAAGGCAAAAATTCTATTGGCTTGAAATGGATATTCAAGACAAAGTTTGCTGCAGATGAAAGTTTACAAAAGCACAAAGCTCGCCTTGTAGCAAAAGGTTATGCCCAACAATATGGTGTTGACTTTGAAGAGACCTTTTCTCTGGTAGCTCGATTTGTAACAGTGAGGGTGGTTCTAGCATTGGCTGCACAATTGCAATGGCCAGTTTATCAATTTGATGTCAAATCGGCGTTCCTCAATGGAGAATTACAAGAAGAAGTCTTTGTAGCACAACCTGAAGGTTTCATAAAGGAAGGCAATGAAACAAAGGTGTACAAGCTGAAAAAGGCATTGTATGGCTTGAAGCAAGCCCCTCGAGCATGGTATAGCAGGATTGATAGCTACTTACAAAAACAAGGGTACATGAAAAGTGAGAACGAGCCCACCTTGTATGTTGTATGTGAAAAAGGAAGGTAAAAATGATTTTATCGTTGTTTGTCTTTACGTTGATGATATCATTTATACTAGTTCCTCTATATTTCCTGTTGATGAGTTTAAGTCTCAAATGATGAATGAGTTTGAGATGTCGGATATGGGGTTGTTGCACTATTTCCTTGGTCTTGAAGTCCATCAAGTTGAAGATGGAATTTTTATTTCACAAAAGAAATATGGCAGGGATCTACTCAATAAATTTGGCATGCTTAATTGCAAGCCTGCAGCCACACCCATGAATATTAATGAAAAATTACATCAGGAAGATGGAAAAGAGTTGACAGATGCAAGATTGTTCAGAAGCTTGGTTGGAGGTCTAATTTATTTGACGCACACTAGACCCGATATCGCATTTTCTGTAGGTGTTATTTCCAGGTTTATGCAGCAACCTTCAAAGATTCATTATGGAGCACCAAAGAGAGTCTTGCGATACATTGCTGGAACTTTGGACTTTGGTATCTGGTACTCAAATACTTCTAATTTCAGATTGTACGGGTACACAGATAGTGATTGGGCAAGTTCATTGGATGATAGACGAAGTGTTTCGGCAAATATTTTCACTCTAGGCTCAGGTTTGGTGACTTGGAGTTCAAAGAAGCAAGCTACAGTAGCATTATCAACCTCAGAAGCTGAGTATATTGCAGCAACTTCAGCAGCTTGTCAAGCCGTTTGGCTAAGAAGAGTGTTAGCAGATCTTCAACAAGAGCAGAAGGGAGCAACGAAGATATTTTGTGATAATAAGGCAACTATCTCCATGACAAAGAACCCGACATTCCACAGTAGGACAAAGCATATTGATATTCATTATCATTCCATCCGTGATTTCGTAGCAAAGGAGGAGATATCACTGGAATATTGCAGCACACAGGAGCAGCTAGCTGATGTATTGACGAAGGCTTTATCAAAGGAGAAATTCTGCTATTTCAGATGATTGCTTAGTGTGTGCAGTTTTGAATCAAGGGGGAGTGTTGAAGAGTGATTCAAAACTTTACTGTGTAGTAAATTGGGAATGGATAGTTTGGTTGAACTAGTCTTTTGGTTTCTGTTAAGTAGTTTCCTTTATTTACTCAAGTCAAGTTAGCTTTGCTAATAAAGTGCAGTAGTGGGTTACAGGTCCTAGATAGTAGGTCTGTTTTGTTTCTTTCAGCCTATATATATGTGGGCATATTTTGTTATCTATTCAAGTCAAGCAATATTAAAAACAAAGTTGACAGCTTTAAGTTCCTTTCTTCTTTGTTTCTACTTGTTTTCTGCTCTCTGCCCAACAATTTCCACTATCTCAATTTAGCAGGGGCGGATTCACGTATAGTAAAGCGGTGTCACGTGACACCGCTTTGTCAAAATATTTTACCAAATGTCATACAAATAATATGAAAATTTTATCAAATATGTATATCTAGACAAGAGTGACACCACTTAACACAACTCTGTTCTTGGTCCAATGGTTTAGCTCCTGCCTTATTTCCTCTAGGTCTAGGGATTGATCCTCCTTAGTTACTCTTTTTTGGCTATTTCTGAAGCTTATTTTTTTGAGAAAAAAGTAGGTTGAGCAGGATTTGAACTCCTGACCTCCTTTGAACAAAAATTTCTTATAACTAGTGGGACAGCGCCCAATCTATTTTTTACCGTGGAGAAAATAAATAATAAGTAATTAGGCTATTTGTTCCCTTCCTTAAATGTGACACCTATTGCAAAAAGTTGTGCTTACGCCTCTGCAATTTAGATAACACTCTTTCCA
The DNA here is from genome assembly GCA_026770625.1 of Nicotiana glauca. NCBI lineage: Eukaryota > Viridiplantae > Streptophyta > Magnoliopsida > Solanales > Solanaceae > Nicotiana > Nicotiana glauca. Next base: position 54,194 of record MU694333.1, on the reverse strand, counting down.
TTTTGAGACATTCTGCAAATGTTTGATGCCATTCCATTTCTTCTACTTTTATGACTTTTAAGAATTCAAATTCGTTTTAGCTATTCAAATTAAACTATGATGCATTTTTACTTTGTCAAAATCAATTTTTGAACTATTGCTTAATATTTTATTTCTGATATTAGTAAAATATTATATGAATCAAATTACTAACATTTTAAACTTGCCGTCATATAAAGTATGAAAGATTGAGTATTTTATTAGAATATTGGTTTCTCCTTTATTCCAAAGAAAAAAAAGAGGACAAAAATCTTCATTTACCAGTTGATGGCATGGTAGCATATTGAATGTATATTTTGGCTTCACAGGTATCAATTGAGGCAATTAAGGAGGCTAACGGGCTTGAAGGGGACACCATCTATGCTGGCAAGAAACTTGTAATACCCTAATGTGCTCCTTCTCTTTGCTTCTTCTTGTTGTATCATTACTTATGATGTGAGTTTTTTTTTTCTTCCTTTTTGTCTGTTGGGTAAGCTGTATCAGGGCAGAAAGTTTTGTAGTTTGAGACCAACGCTATGGTTGTCAGTGGAGTTAGGGATGTGAGATTGGTTTTGAGCTATGTAAAATGAGGAAAATCTTAGCTGCTATGATGAACTTGTATCCTGACTCGCAATATTTTATCATGTAGAAGAAATGCTTACTTTCCAAATCCTCTTTTGGCTTGTTGCCCTTTATCATGTGTATTATTGTATTTCTCTTTGTTTAGTTGCATCCTCCATGGTATTATATTTGGCAGCAAATCAAACTTACAATTTTAATTCTGTTGCAATAGCAAGAGAAATGCAGTTAGCAATAAGGTCAAACTTTTTTTTAATTATATATAACAAAAGCAACAAGAAGAAACTGAACAAACAAAGTGTTAACAGAAATGTAAAGTAAAGGGGTTTTGAACCTATCAAAAGAAAATGTAAGGGGTTGTGATCATCAAACACAAGTGTTTTCCCAGTGAGGGTGGATGGGATGGAAGAAATTTGGGCGTAAATCTTTCCTAATATATGTAGGATTTAAAGCTTCAAATCTACTGATGTCTTCTGTGTAGGAAAGCCTTCATTGCATTTGTTCTGCTTTACCATTTGATGCTTGAACTTATTGAATCTTCACTAATTATAGATTGTAAAAGTTAGCTTGTATGATTTCGTTATATTGGCTCCAAAGTAACTATTCAATTGCATTGCTATAGAAGCTTACAAAGGTGACAATAGAATGTTTCACCAGCAAGAAAAGTAATGGTTGCATCTTCCTAATCTTTACCCTACCGTTATTTTCCTCCAGCTCAAAGTCTGCATAATAATGCATTTTCGCCATATTATCATTTTTCCACTTCACAACATCTATTACAATGTTCTGAGCTTGTAATGGCAAGTTCTGCCAGACTACTGCTATGTTTGCAGCATAGGAACCTGTCAACATGTGAATACTAGCATTGAAACTAGAGAAACAATGGAAACCTATAATGGAGTATGAGGCAAGGGATACGTATCCACTTCACCTCCCGCTCTGTAATGGTGGAAGCTCATAAATCTCTCATCATGGAGTGTGAGTTCAATCTTGCCCATCAGGTCTTCCCACGTGCATGTGCTCTTCTTCCACCATACTGTAGGCTTCTTTCTATTTTTGGTGCAAGTATGGCGCATTTCTTATGCTTAGTATGTTTCTTCCATTTATTAATGTCTTGGCTCCTATACTTATTGTTTGCGCTAGGCATCAATTGAATTTGGCCTCTTAACCTCTTTGACTTGATTAAGCATTGCTTACTAGTGGGTATACATGATGGTCTTATATGGTCTGAAGATGAGGATTTAATGTGCCGAGCATCATGATCATATGTAAATTATGAGCAAGGCAAACTGGCATTTTCGTATCAAATGCACATACTTGTTAGAACAGCTCTCCCTTCATCTCCCTAAGACCCTAACCTCCCACCCACCCACCCCCCAGGCACCCAAAAAGAAAAAAGAACCATTCTTTCCATAGTATTGTGTTACTCACTTAAATTGACAGAAACAGCTCTTCCCACTCTTTAATTTTCCCATCAGGACTCTTAAATTGGCAGAAACAGCAAAATGCTGGACGAATACACTGATCTTCCCCTGGTTTGTCAGTTTACTCCAGAATCAGTGGCAGTCTAAAAAAATGGTACTTACATTTTGCAGTTTGCCCATATTTAAAATTAACTTTATCTTTTATTTTATTATCTCCTCAAATTGTTATGCGGTTCAAGACTGTAACGAAGTTTGGTTCCATTGAACAAAAAAAGTGATGACGGATAAATATTGGAACTTGCCATAGTTCATTGCAAGCTTAGAACCAAAAAATGTGGATTGTGGAGTGGTTCTATGTGATCATACACAAGACATGAATGTTTCCCTCTCTTCTTTTTACCTCTTGGAGCTCTTAATTGCGGTCCATACTAGGACCATATTTGAAATTTGTAAACTTGAAAATGGGTGCAACAGGGTGGAGCACGACCCAGCTCCTTTCAAAATAAGAGGCAAATTATTATTTTCGAAATCCACAAAAGATAAGTGAATTGGGATTGAGTTTCAAGCTTTCCTTGTGAGCTACTCTTGAATTCCTCCATAAGAGAAGGAAGATGTCTATCATTGATGGAATTCTTATTTTAATTTATGAACTGCTACAGAGAACCCAACATGGTTTATGATTTTGCATTCACCTACTCACTTTTGAGAGAATAAAGAAGCTTAATGCCTAGCATCTTGCATACTATATTCCCTAAGCTACGGATTAGCCTTACTTTCTGGGTTGAGTTTATATATTTTAACATGATTTCATAGGCCCTACTGTTTTTTCGTGCTCCCTTGCAATCATTTTGAATCGCAGGTCCTACTTGCAAATTGCATATTGTCTCTAGAAGAATTTGGCCTTTTTAGTTAATTTTTTTGTTTTTATATAATTGACTTTTATGAAGAGCGGCCTTGGAGAAACAATAAAGTTGTCTTTGTGTGACCACGGGTTCGAGCAGTGAAATCAACTATTGATGCTTGCATTAAGGTAGGATGCCTACATCACACTCCCTTGGAGTGCGGTGCGTGAATGTAGGATGCTTCGTGTACTGGGCCGCTATTTATAATTGGCGTTTATGTTGTGTAGACCAAATATGTGGGTTTTGATGGGAGTTTTGCATTTTCTTGTTGATTTAATTCTGTAAAGTCAGAGATCAAATCTGATGTAGCCAACTAAGATGAGCTATCTAAAGTAACTGTGGGTTCTGGCAAGAAAAGTTAAATGGACTCACATTAAAACTCTATGTTCAAACCAAATCCATTTCTTGTAAGTTGTTCCAAATGGACACCAATCTTACTTTTATTCAACTGGTTGATTAGTAAAGTCTATTGTGCAGGAGCTTTTGCATCTTCAATGATGAGGCCAAATGGTTTCTACAATAGAATGTCCTCCTCCTGTTTCATCAACTTGAATTATTAACCCTCTGCAGCCATTTCACTCCGCACACCACCACAAACTTTTCTAGATTCTTGAAATCAACTAGTACATAGGACCTGGTACTAGCATGTGAAAACATTCAAAGTTGTCACTTTTTTGCACCTTTTCTGTTTCTTTCTTTATCTCATTCATTTCTTTTCTTTCTTATTGTGATTAATCGTATAGAAACGTGGTGATTCTGTTTCAACCACAGCTTCTAAAGCATTCCACCTAATACAATCTTTAAAGGAAATCAAGAACATCTTATTAACATCATCACCATAGGCTTTATGAGCTAAAAGAATGTTCCCTATATCCCTAGTGATCTTCACAGATTATTAATCTTGAGACATAATCATGATTAGTAAGACCCACTTTCTAATTACATAAATGATTTTCTCTAAACATCTCTCCTTCAAATCAGAGCTCTGTGTCACTGCTCAAAGAATGCATAACTCTAAGAAGGCAGCAGCCAGGAAGCAGAAGCTTCAACTAAGGGGATGCAGTGCCTTGTGCTGCAGTTGTAGGCTGAGTGTTTCGTCGTCTTCAGAAGAAGCAGAAAGTTCGAATTCTGATAGATATCCAACCATTTCAAGCCTAACACATGCCATGGTGCAAGAAAGGTTAGATAAGATGATTAGAGAAAGAGAAGAGGCTAAAAATGAAGAGAGGAGGAAGGCGCGAGATGAAAAGACCAAGTTTATAGTGATGGTAGCAATGGAGAAGTCTTCTTACGATCCAAGAGAAGATTTTCGAGAGTCCATTGAGCAGATGATAATAGCAAATAGGATTCATGATACGAAGGATTTACGGCGACTTTTGAATTATTATGTTTCTATGAATGCAGAGGAATTTCGTGGTATTATATTCGAGGTGTTCCATCAAGTTTGCACCAATTTCTTTTTATCATGTAAACACCATTCATATCGTCAATTATAAA
>MU694333.1:5864-39350 GCA_026770625.1 Nicotiana glauca | reverse complement strand
CATTCTATGGGATGTGAAATTCTCATATGTCTACTAAGCGTTCCAGTTCCCCCTAAATTTCCTCCAGTCAAATGTTTAAAATCACCTTTACAAAGTTTGCATCTAACTCTATCACTACCTTCAATTATTTCAAAAAAATTCCAAACCTTACTTCTTTTTCTACGAGTAGTACTCGGAGCCACGGGAGGTCTACTACTAGTGCCACGACCACCACCCCTTGTAGCAACTCCAACACTAGCAACTCCAGCACTAGTAGGTGTATTTGGTATCTCATCTTCCATTCCTAATTCATTATCTTCTATTCCAAAATCTTCTTGTAATTGTTCATAATCTATATTATCATTAGGCGATGTTTCAGGAATAAGAGAAATTGGGGTACTATTATTACCAGATGCTGAAGAACTATCTCTTTTTTTATTTTCCCTACTAGTAACTTTTCTACAAGCTCTTTTAGCAGCATTAAACATATTGTAAAAATTAAAGTATAACCAAAAAATAAATATGCAATTAAAATATTAAAGAAGAGAAAGAGTTGGAGGGAGTGCACCGAATTGGACAATAAATTGAGCACTTTGACTACGCAATTCCGGTGTTACCACGAACATACGTCAAGCAAGTATATCAATTTTGAACTTCAAACTTCAAATTCCGAATGATAAATTCCGATAAATTAAATTCACGAAAGGAGAGCCAAATAAAAATTATAAAATTAGAAGATGAAATATTGCAAATTCAAGAATGAGAGAATTGAGATTGAGATATGAAATTTGAGTGAAGAAATGAAGAAGGGAGGGGGGTATTTATAGATTTTAAAAAGGTTAATTTTGTAAATTGTTAAAAATAAAAAAATAAATAAAAAATGGCCATTTTTGCAAAAAATCCATTGGCCAACGGATATATTCTGGCCCTCCAACGGATAGTGGGCCCCATTTGTAATTAAAAAATCAAAAATATATATAAAAAAAAAATTTTGACCGTTGAACCGGGCCGGTTCCGGGTCGGGCTAACCGGTTTGGGCACTGTTCATGCCAACCGGGTTAGCCAGGTCCGGTTAACCGGATCTAAAACAAAACCCATCCAAACCCGGCCTAACCCCTCTACCCAGCCCACCCGGCCCCCTATAAACCGGGCCGGGCCGGTTCCGGTTTATACCGGTCTGGGCCGGTCCGGTAACGGGTTAAACCGGCCCGTTTGACACCTATAGTTCCAGGTTCTACCGGTCTGGGCCGGTTCGGAACTGGGCTGACCTGGCCCGTTTAACACATCTAATTATAATGCGTTTTCGTATAAAAAAATTAACGGCTAACTTTTCGTGAGAAATATAATTTTTTTTACACTGTATAAATGTATTTTGTGCCAAAAAACGCATCATTTCAGTTTCGGATTCCTGCTATGAGCCTATTATTGCCTCTTCCCAACCAACCAAAGAGGCAGAGGAAGAAAGACAAGCATGCAAGCAGTAACTGGAATATGTCAAACATTGTACTCTTTAACCATTGTGAAGGAACTGTGCATACAGACACTGTAATATTCTGTTCTTCGAAAATGGCATCAGCGCCAAGCAACAAAGCTTTTTATGTTGCGACGAAGACATTGATCAAGGCCGATACTCAAGAGACAGAGAGAAGCCATTGGGTGATGCAGTAACCTCTCGGGTAGGCACTCTTCTAGTCTTCTTTAAGTTAACCAAAAATATTGCAGTGAATTCTGTGGAGTATACAGTGCAGACACAGATTATGAAACAAAACCATCTCCAACCATTTCTCCAAAATGCAGCTGTCAAGTAACTGCTGCGTCAGCACGATATCAGAATCTCTAGATCCAGCACTTAAGTAAAACTTCAGTAACATACTGGTAGCTTCACACGCAAAACATCAAGCTCTTCAAAGAAGATCTAATAAAAACAATCAAACAGCGGTCAACTCATTACCACAATAGGCAACCAATTATGTATTCATAACATCTGTTGTAAGACTACATCGTCGATTCTACTTTGATTGCAGCAAAAGAAAATGACCACAAAAAAGGATTGGTTCATCTGATAGCCAAAATGAACTTACACATCCTCATACACCAACTAATAGAAACTTTCCAAAATTTTCCTCTAGGTCTACAAAATACATAGATATAAACTTGCTAGTCCAGAAGCCAGCTCTCAGCTTATCACTGAATGTTTGAGGACTTGTTAAGAATAACACCTTCATATTTGACCTGGAACCACTTCATTGCGTCCTCCTTTGTGACCCTGTGCTGGATCCCAACTCGAGACTTGCACCTACGACGACGAGCAACACGGTATCCCGGGCGCTCCAATACAACATAGAAATCCATACCATAAATACCAGTTGAAGGGTCATATCTGTGAAACAAATAAGAAAAAATAGAATGACACAACTTAGAAACGCAATTTTTTCATATATATCAAATTAAAAATGTTATGTAGAAGGAAGTTCCAGCAAAAATTTTAACACAGTTATATGAACGAGGAAGACCAACGACACACAAATAATGTTATAAGTAGCTAATTTTGTTGATTAGTACATTTAAAAACAGGAAAAATTTAATTAGATGACAATTTGCTTACTTGATTCCAAGATCAATGTGCTCCTGAATACCAAACCCAAAACAGCCAGTTTCACTGAAGTTCCTTCTCAACAACTCATATTCCTTGACTTTCAATCCACTCTCAAGTAGCTGCATGGCTTTCTCCCCTCTGACAGTCACATAGCAAGCTATCTTTTCATTACGCCTGATTCCGAAGGACCTCACAGTGTACCTTGCTGTTAATAAGAACCAATGCAAGCACGTGCGAGATTATTAAATATCATCTTCAAACAGGTTGATCCGAGATGAATAAAAAAATCAGTTAAAAGTCCACAAACAAAGTTCTCATACAAAACATTGGAATGCATGCTAAAAGCAAGTTGGAAGTTAAGTTAACAATAACTCGTGAATAACATGGTTATCAAATTTCAACAATCTCAAATTGTGATTAACACATGCTTGGATCAACAACAACAATAACAACCTAGTGAGATTCCACAACTGGGGTCCAGGGAGGGTAATGTGTACGCAGAACTTACCTTTCCGGAGTAGAGAGATTGTTTCCGGTAGACCCTCAACAAAACCTGTTAATCGGGTGGTGACCCGTTTTCAACCCGCTTCAGCCCGAGTCATCTGGTTCAGCTCGTTACTGTAGCTTATAGGTGCGGGCTGGGACGGGTTGGGTGGGGGGCGGGTTTTAGACGAACACATTTTGGATACCGGTGCACCGGAACCCGCTAACATGTTAACAGGTTGTTAACGGGCTGCAAACAGGTTCAGCACGGTATCCATTACAAATTATTTTTCTTTAGTTTTTTAGACCGTTGCCAACGGTCAAATTCAGAAATGACCGTTCGGGAACGGCCAGATTTTGCACAAATGGTCATTTCGGCCTCCCATTAAAAAAATAGCCCTTCCACCTCTAATAATTGAAAAATTACAATTTTAACCTTTTAAAACCTATAAATAGCCCCCTTCTTTATTTTTTCTCACATTTCACTCTCTTACTACTCTAATTCTCTCTCAATTCTATCTTGATATTATTGATTATTGTTCTTAAATTCTCAATTACTTATTATTTCAAGTTTCATCAAATATTTAATTTAGCCATTACAAAATTATTGTCATCAAATATCAAACATTCAAGTAAAGTGTGGTATCAAGTATCAACTATCACGTTTCGGTCTATCAATTGAAGTTTGATTTTTGATATCAAAATTAGTGCGGCATCCGGAATCCCGGTACACTCGTTCCATCTCTTTCTCTTATTTGGTGTACACTTATTTCATTATTTAAAATTATTAATTTAATTTACATAATGGATTTACTGAGAGCAGTCAAAAAAACGTGCACTAGTAGAGGTGGTAGTGGTAGTAAGAGAACTTCCAAAAGATCAAGAGGCGGAATATTGATGAACTTTGGATGATGATGGTGGTGGTGTTCAAGATTATTTGATTTGGTCTACACTAGGAGAGCATCAACAAACCAGCAACAGGAATATTAATGAACTCCAATTCTACTTGCAAAAATCACTAGAGCCCCTCACAAAGGATTTTCTACCACTGGGCTGGTGGAAGAGCAACTCAAATCAATTTCCTGTTCTTTCAGCCATGGCTTGAGACGTGCTAAATGTGTCGATTTCAACAGTCGCATCAAAGAGTGCATTTAGCCAAGCAAGGCAACAGCTAGGAGATACCTGTCATTCATTGGGCAACAATGCTTTGGAAATTCTAGTGTGCTTCAAAGATTGGATAAGATCAGAACAACAAAATCAAGGGCGTGCCGAGGTAGACAAAGCAGAGGACCAAGAAATTGAAAATATAATGGTTTATGGTTCCGATTCAACCAATTCCAGAAACCAGGAACCTCATGTTGACATGGAAGAACTTACAAAAATGATGCAAAATATGTGATGTACTATTTTTTATTATTTATAATTGTTGTAAACTTTTAATTTGCAAGTTCAAAAATCAAAAAAATCAAAAAAGAACTTGCAAATTAATTTGAAGTATTAAAAATATAAAATGAAAGCCTTCAGAGTTTGTTCCTTACATATTGCCTATTGGTCTTATTAAATAATTTTTTGTAGCCACTTACTTTCTAATTTCAATTTTAAAACTTTAAAGTTTAAACTTCAAAGTTTAATTCTAAGCTTTAAAAGTTTGCAAACACTTAAGTATCAATAACATTGAATAAGAAAAACAAAATTTAATTTTAAAACCAGAAAATTTTCAAGCCCGACCCGCCTGAACCCGTTAAGCCCGAACCCAGACGGGCCCAAAATAACCCGAAATTTTTCAACCCGTCCCCAGCCCGTTATCCCAGCCTGCTAACTAATCCGGTCCGATAACGGACATGCTGGTTTTTTTTTTTCAGCCCGCCCGATAAACACCTATACCCTCAGCACAAGAAGGAAAGAGACAGTGTATGAGTAAAAGCAAGCAAAGGAATCCAGAAAGATAGCACCTGCAACGCAATAACCAGCAAATAAAGAGCAAAGTAATAACACTAAGCAATAACAAAGGCATAGTACTACAAACGCAAGGGAATAATATGGATACAAAGGGCCACTAAACATACTACAACCTAACCTACGACCCTAATGAAGTATTAAGAATACAAATGGAGCCACTAGCAGCCTAAAACACAACATTAATACCAGACTCCTATCTCCTAACCTACAACCTTACTGCTCGACCTCAACAACTTCCTATCAAGGGTCATGCCTCAGAAATCTGCATCCGCACCATGTCCTGCCTGATCATCTTTCCCCAATATTTCTTACGCCGCCCTCTACCTCTTCTCATACCAATCAAGGCCAGCCATTCACACCTCCTCACCGGTGCATCCAAGCTTCTTCTCCGCAAGTGCCCGAACCATCTAAGCCTAGCTTCCCACATCTTGTCTTCCATAGGAGTCACTCCCACCTTAACCCGGATATCTTTATTCTTAATCTAATCCAGACATGCTTGGATCAACATCTAACAAAAATGCTTGTATATCTATGTTGCCTAAAAGAACCAAAAGAATCAAAATCCAGTACAATTACAAAAATGTGCAACCAAAATAGCTAATTGCCTGTGATTTTAGTTCATAGCAAAAGAAGGGCCTTCCTTGTATAGGCAGACTAAAAGACAAGTTACTCCCCATAACCTGACATTTAGACTTCAATTAATCAATCAATAAACCAGGCCTCAATCGCAAAACTAACTGGGTCGTCTATACAAGTCCTTTGTAGATCACCTCTATTCACGCCGACATATAAACTGCAACTAATTATATATTACGACCAAATATTAACAAATGCAATATGTTAACCAACTACCATAACCAATCACATTGAAGTATACATAGGCATCGATCCATTCATTAGACAAATGTTCATTGTGCAGAGCTAATATTTCCAAGAACTGACTATGACCTTAATACAAAGGAACCTATTATTACATTTAAAAGCACATAATAATTCAAAGTCTTACCCTTGGAGAAAACAGGTGATTGGCCACTAAGTTGCTCCAACACCTTAAGTATCAAAATAAAAATAGACTCAATTTTAGGTTCAATATCAAAACAATGGAATATACAAATTCAGGGTGATGTCATGAAAAGGGGCTGAACCTTTGCAGCTCTGGTGAGTCGATCTCCACTCTCACCAACGGAGATGTTGAGGACAAGCTTCTGAACCTTGATTTCCCTCATGGGATTGCTCAGTTTCTTCTCTGAAGCCTGCTCTCATTTTGCACAACAAGAAAATCTTAAGTTATTGGCGTATACATAGGATAAACATGAATACTCATGGAATGGAAATCGGAGAGAAATACCATGGCGATTCTGCTGGAAGATGTTGCAGCTGCAGGGAGTGTTGTAGGGTACTGCTGGCGAAGAAGATCCAAAAAGAAAACCCTAAACCTATCTAATGTTGTAAACGTACGACGTGGGCCGCAACTTGTATTGCTCCCAAGCAGGGTGAAGTGCAGAAATAAGCCGTCCCCTATTTAAAACATAGCCGAAATTTTAAAAGGTTTAGATGTTTAGCCACTTTATAATCAACTTTAAACATGCGCTTTTGAAATTGAAAATCCAGGTTTGAAGATTTTAAATTCAAATCTATGGGTCTGAAATTAGTGTATGTGAAAATCTAAGACCTGAAGTTTGAATAAGTTTAAATTCAAACATAAGGTTTGAAGTTAGGCTCAACAGAGTCCAACTCTAGGCTCGAAAATCCATATTTGAACTTTGGCTTTTTAAACTTTAAATTTTTACGTTTAAACTAAGGCTCTGAATGAGTCTATTACGGACCCGATGGCTCAAGAAGAAGAAGTAGCTTTAAACTATTTTTAAAAACTAGATATATTTTAAAATATGAGTGTTACAAATAGTTGTGTAGTGTCATTCCTAATTTTCATTAGTACTGTCAGTTTAATTAAATGGAGTAGATGGCTAGTTTAAAAATTTTGTAGCATGTTTGGCCAAGCTTCTTTTTGGCCAAAGGTACTTTTTTGGCCAAAAATTGAGGTGTTTGGCCAAGCTTTTAGAAGGAAAAAAAGTACTTTTGAGGAGAAGCAGAAGCAGAAAAAAGTAGCTTCTCTCCAAAATCACTTTTTTGAGAAGCACTTTTGAGAAAAATACACATAGAAACAGTTTTTAAAGCTTATAGCCTGTTTGGCCAAGCTTCTTGGGAGGCCAGAAGTGCTTTTTTTCCCCAAAGCACTTTTTTTTCCTAACTTGAGGTGTTTGGCCAAGCTTATTTGGGAAAAAAAAGTACTTTTGGGAAGAAGCAGAAGCAGTTTCAGAGAAGCAGAAAAAAGTAGCTTCTTTCCAAAAGCAGAAGCAGAAGCAGTTTTGACTTTTCTTCTTACCTAAAATACCCCTAACAAAATATAGTATATACCAAAATAACCCTTAAACCTAATACTTAGGATATTAATTTATAAATATTTTTTCTTATTTTTAGGAAAACTTTATAATATATAGTGACTTTAGGGGTGAATGCTTTTTATATTTGTTGAAGGAATTTTAATATATTTAACTTATATTAAAAGAATTAAGTACTTTTTAATTTTATTTTCATATTTTACTTAAATAAAATAATTTTTTTAATTATTGCATATAATAGCAAAATTTTGAGATTATTTATTTACTTATAATATTAATTATTAAGTAAATCTATTCATGTCCTTATTCGTAATTTGACACTTAAAAGCACTTTCTAAAAAGCTTGGCCAAACACAAATTATTTCTCAAAAGTGTTTTTCAGACTGATTAGCCAAACACAAACTGCTTCTCTCCGAAAGTACTTTCTTCAAAAGCACTTTTGAAAAAAGCACTTCTCAAAATAAGCTGAATTCTCTAGCTTGGCCAAACAGGCACTTGCTGTTTAGAAGTGCTTTTCAAACTAATTAGTCAAACACAAATTGCTTCTCACCAAAAGTACTTTTGAGAAAAACACTTTTGAAAGAAAAAAACACTTCTCAAAATAAGTTGATTTTTGCAACTTTACCAAACGGGCTATTGGAAATACTTCTACATATTGTATGGATTATGATAATTTTCTACGTATGATATCCAACACAATATTATAGAGTTTCATACTTTCACATGTTGAACTCCAACACATTTTGTTGGAGCAAAGCACGAACTATCTTGGAACTTGAAAGATAGTGTCTTGGAGTTTCACTTGTATAGTCCTACACTCCCACTCATAAAATTACCTCACTATAGTTTTTTTCCCGTACATTTCAAACTAAACCTATCCCATAATGAAATTTATAAAAGTGAACGTTGAAAGTGTTTTGGAATTCAAACTTCTACAAATGAAATTCCACAAACATTATTGTGAAGTTTGAGATGTTTGTTTACCTTGAAAATAGTAATTACAATTAAATTTAATTTTGTAGTTCTAAAAATACAGGATTTATTTTAATGCTAGTTGTTAAGCGATAGATGCTAGGTGTGAGTCAGGAAAATGAGATAAGAGCTTGAGGACAGTATGTTATGCAAACCGAATGGCCGTGAATCGGGGTCTCGAGTTGGCCTACGCTGGACCTCGAGGTCGAGCTAAAATGTCATACTAGGGATGGTCAATGAAGAGCTAACAGTTCTAAGGACCTTGATGATGGCTCTTTATGATCAATGATGAGTAATAAATAAAGAACAATCAATAAAACACAATAAATATAAGCAATAAAATCAAAGGAGCGATAGTAGAATATGTTTGAGTTGAAGAGCAGAGAATGCTTTTGTTCTTGTATTGAATATCATGTGTATTACAAAATGATAAGGGTCCCCTTTATATAGGGGGGAGGAATCCCAACATAGTACAATGTATTTATTACAAAGATATGCGGCTGGTACAGCTATTTGATATCTCGGTACGGACTTGTACTATTCTTGTAGACCTAGTCAGCTCTAACCACGTGCCTTGGGAATTTCCCGCTTGTCCATCATAGCCACCGATTTGTACTGCCCCGAGGTCGAACATAGGGAACCCTCGGACTGTGCCTCGAGCCTTATGGAGACGGGCTATGGAGCGTCATAATGATCATAAAATCAGACTCTATGATTTTAGCCGTATACAGATAGTCCTTGCGTTTCTTAGAGTAAAAATGATAACGACGGTCTTGAATTCTTGCCTCTTCGATACTTCTATCATGACGTCAGCCCGTCAGAGTATTAAATGACATAACTCAAAGGCTGCGCAGAGGTCGCTATCAGCACAATTATCAAGAAGCCCACGAACCGTTACTGGTTCAACTCTTTCGCTTCTCAAATGTTGCCCAAACAGCTTTTATAAATACCTCAATTGTTTATCATTCATACTTTTACAATATCTTCAAGTTTTCAGAGCTAAGTTAAGCATCTTCTGCATTCATCTCCTCTTTTTGCTTGCCTCTTTATTTTCTTTCTTAGAAACTTTATTATAGTTATGGCTAAAACCTCCAAAATGGTACCTCAAAAAGAGGGCACCATTTTTTCATCACGCCCGTCCAAGGGCAAACCAAAAATACCTCCAAGTATTGAGCAATGTATCCCTGGCCACTTCGATAAGGTCTCTGATTTACCATTGAAAACCCCTCCTTCTACACCGGGTCGATGCGAGCCCATGTCTCGATACATCAGTGTGGTGGCCAACACGAAGAGAGTAAAGATAGACTGCCGATGGGGAGAAGCAGTGCAAGTAGAGATCCCCAAAGCTGAGGAAAGCATAGTAGCACACAAAGCTGGCTTACTCAGCGTATACACATACCCCTTCACTCTAGGCCTTGTAGATTCTTCTTCCCGCCTGATAGATCTGGTGATTCTTGAATTTTGTCATCAGTACCGAATGACACTTGGTCAGATCTATCCTTTTTTCTGGAGGATTGTTTACATGCTCAGATATTTCTCCAAACGGATCGAGGGAATGACCTTCACCCTCGACTATTTGATTAGATTGTACAACCCCCGTCTCTTCAGAGGAGGTTTAATAAAGCTTCACCATCGATCCGCCAAGACATTCTTTGAGAGCATCGATGAGGACAAAGATTGGGGATGGATGAGCCGGTTTATCAGAGTAAGAACCTCGGACATCATCCCTGCTGATAGGATGCCATTCCCGGAGGAATGGAACATGAAGCGTAAGTGTCCCTACATCGAGCACGTTTTATTGCACTTTCTTTTTCTTCTAAAATGATCTTATTTTGATTATGTATCCACCTTTTGGTTCCCCGGCGCGGTTCGGAACCTTCCGAGATGGATCAAACTATTAGACTCTGCTTTTCCATACTACGAGCGTGTTTGGCGTGATTTGGCCAAAACGTGGTGGCAGGCCAAAAAACACGATATACTTTCATTGTTGTCATTACCAAGTTTCTTATGAGTATTCTTTGTGGAGGTATGTTTAATACATCATGCATGTGCATGCCTTGGGGAAGGCGCGTCGATGAGACCGCCCCCTCCTAGTAAAAAAGAAGCCTCGAAACCCAACAAGGGTAATAAGAGGAAGAAGGAGGCGTCGACCGAGTCTCCACAATCAAAGAAATCCAAGGTTCGCAGGCCTCAGACTGACTCCATGGTCTTGACTTCAACTACTATGGCAAGTCTTCATAGCGAAGACGAAGATGATGATGATGGCGATCGCCCTTTGGTACAAAAGGTAAGATGGAGCGTTGATGCTCCACAAGCTGTTGGTCGGAAGGCTACTGAGTTGGGGGTGGCCAATGTGGACCAAACTCGTGCTAAGGAGACCCCCAAGGAGGATTTGGGCACAGTCTCCGAGCTTCAAGTTGTACATGGTACAGTCCGTGCTGGCAAATTTTCGGCTGGCGATTTTGGAGGGACTGAATCTAAAATTTTTCGTGGTCAAGAAGAAACCCCTATAGAAATTGATACTGCGGGCGGCTTTGAATCGAGCCCTTCATTTTCTCAGGGGAAAATAAAGGATGCCCAGGAGAGGTGCATTGCCGATGCGGGGACCTCTTAGGGAGAGGATGATACGTTCAAAGACTACTTCATCGGTGTCAACGAGGACAAAGATCTCAATGCCCCCGTCACTCTCGAGGAGGCTGAGTGGCTTCAAAATCAGGTGATATTCTTGAAATACCATTTGCACTTCAAATTTTTACTCTTGCCTTTCTAACTTCTCTGATTTGTTGTAGGTCAAAAAATTGTATGATCACGCCTTCTCTAAGCTTCAAGATGAGCTTTCATACCGTGAGGAGGAGCTTTAGAAGCTCACCTCAAAGCTAAATGAGTTGAAGGCTTCCTCTGCCCGAAAGAAATAAGAGCTAAGTGAGCTTCCAGCAAGTCTAGATGGAGTGCACCAGGAACGGAATAGCTTTGCTGAGCAGGTAACACGACATTCATGAGTTCATCTTTTTATTCTTATAACTTTATGCTCACTATCTTGATTCGCCTTTACAGATTGGGCAAAAGAATGCCCTGGTGGGGCGACTTCAGGAAGAGGTTACAGCCAAGGATACGGAGATCCTCGAGTTAATAAGGTAGAATGAGGTCGTGACCTTGGAGAAAGACCTTTTACGGGAAGAGTTGGCCTCGACCCAGGATCTTTTTCGAAGTGCTCAGAAGGAGGCCACTGCATTATCTGTGGATAAATCTGAGGCTGATGAACATGCGTCCTTACACAAGAGAGATGCCGCCACTGCAAATGATGGATCTAGAGAGATATTCGAGAAGGCCGAGCAGAAGCTGGCTCAGGCTATTGCTCATGCTCGTTTGCAAGCTAGGAGGCAGTCCTTCGAGGAAGAAAGTGCCAAAGGTGCCGATCTCTCTGCTGAGATTGATAAAGCCAGAGCCTTGGAGGAAGAATCAGCACCTTCAACTACTTCGGATGAGGGTTCTGGAAGTGATTCAGACAGTAGTGAGGGTGAAGAATAGACTCGTGTCGCCATCTCTGCTTCTCCTTTTCTTATTTTTGTATATGGATTCCTCAGGGAGGGGGTGGATTTTGTAAATATACCCTTTGTAAATGTATTTTTGGGAATGCAAAAAGATTCATTTGCTTCAAGTCTTCAAATTTTATTTTTTAGTGCTTTATGCAAAGTTAATCTTTGAATTTTGATGTCAGATCTTTGCAGCCCATACTCAGAGTAATCGACATCCTCGAGATTGGGCACCATCTCGAAGATAGATTGATAGCTCTTTTAGAGTCCATACTTGCACTAACAGAGATCCTCGAGATTGGGCACCATCTCGAGGATAGATAGATGTAGGGATCTCGATAGCTCTCGAGCGCTATATGGCACCGTCATTCCTATGACATTGTCGTGAAGTAACCGGGGTGGTCCCACCGGTACACTTACCCAAAAGTTGTAATGGCATGGTCAGAATTAATTGGCCTTCAAAATAGGCGAACAATCGTTGCTTGCTCTATATATGTATTTGCTTTCTTCTTATTTGAGGATTCTGCTACTTTGAGCAACTATCCTTTTTATAGAGCTCTCCTTCCTTGCATCAGTTATTTCACCATTTTAATTCAAAGATTTCTCCTAAGTTTTCATCTCTCTTTTCTTGTTTTATCATATTTATGCCTGCTACGCCCAAATCCGTTCACCCAGAAGAGGAGAGTTCCGCCTATGCTTCCCACTCGGTTAGTGGTACACCACCGGTGTCCTGTGATCTAACCTCGAGATGTTTTGTCTCGAGGAGGGACTTTACATTATAGAGAAATAACAATGTTCAGGGCCATTGGGAGCATGCATCGAGGTTCATCTCATCAATAGGAGAGGAACACCTTGTGGCAGTTAGGAGAGATTGCGAATAGGGAGAAAAGGCGGTACTACAGGTACCTTCCCTGAAAGTAAGCATCATGGCTCATGTAGAGGGGTTTTTGAACGAATACACGTGCCCCTTTACATTGGGCCCTCTAGATAAAGTCGTGCTCGAGTTTTGTAAAAGATCTCGGGTTACCCTTACATAGGTGCGCCCGTCGTTTTGGAGGATAGTGTTGATGATAAGGTTCTTTGCAGATAAAGCCGGGCTCGAGTTCACCCTTAGTCATCTTATTAGATTGTACCGGCCCTTACATTACCGAGGCCTGATTACTCTACGACGTCAATCCACCCGGCCCTTTGTTGCCAGTAATGAAGAAGACTAGGAATGAGGGTGGATGAGTCGATTTGTCCGAGTGCGTATTGTTGACATTATCCACTTAGGGTTCCTGCCATTCCCTGAGAAATAGAATTTCACACGTAAGTGGTACACTTGTGCTTTTGTCATTTTTGTTCATAATAGAGGCAGACTCCATAAAGGTGCTTTCTTTCCCTTTCCGCAGCAATCCTGTGGTTTCCATACGAGGTCCCCGATCTATCAGATTGGACTCGGAAATTGGTATCTTGCTTGACTTACGATGAGTGTAAGTGGCGAGACCTGTCAAAGGGTAGATGGGAGGCAAAACACTATGGTGAGTATCGTATGATTCTTTTCTTTAAGAAATATTTCCCTTTGTGTTTCCTACCTTCTTTACTGCAGGCGTTTGAGAATTTTCCAAGATGAGGCCATGTCCTCTCGGAGAGGAGGGAGGATCATCGGATTCAGGGCCTAAGAGCGATAAAAAGCATAAGGAATCCTCGGTGGGCGAGGAGATTTATAATGAGGCAGGGTTTGCTCGGAGGTTAAAAGGAGATGCAACCGTTAAGGTAGATCATGTACCTATCGACCGTCATTCAAACATTGGTGCAACAGAAGGGAGCGGCCACACATTGATGGCTCGATCCGAGAGACCTTTTAGGCCAGCTGAGCCTGCAATACCCGGGGTTTTTAGCCTTGGGGGAGTGGCTCCTATTTTGCCACTGTCTCCTTCCCTGGTCGAAGGTACTTCGAGGAATGAGGATCTTTTGCCGCTATCTTCTTCTCATGTCGAATGTACTTCGAGGGATACAAATTTTCTGCCGCCATCTTCTTCTCCCGTTGAAGGTACTTCGAGGGACGTTCGAGGCCAAGGGCCGCCTAAAACAGGCGGGGTCTCGAGCGATCATATCCCCACCGAGAGCGGTTCGACTGGGGCCGATAAAACCAGGCCAATAGATGTATGCTCAACTTTTGAGGAGTCTCAGCAGCTTTGTTCTGTGGTGAGTTTTGGTTGAATTTGTTAGTTTTTCGGTTTTGCATTTTTATTTTCTTACAGAGATTTTTTTGATAGGACTTTGATAAGCTAGAGTCCGAGATGCTCCATCGTGAAGCCAGGTTTAGAAAAGCCTTGGACAGGGAAAAATCCCTTAGGCTTCTTTGTGATAAAAGGGCAAAGAAGTTGATACACCTTCGGTACGAGATGAATCGAAGCCTGAACTATGAAGGCCACCTCAAGAGACATGTAACATTTGTTTCGAGGGGATGCATGTTTATTCTTCTATCATCGGAGATTCATATTTTGATACTTCAATTGCAGAGTAAGACAAAGGATCTGGAACGCCTTTGGGTCAAAGTTGGTCAGGCCAAGTATGAGTGTAATGAGCTAAGGGCTCCGATAGATGCCCAAGTTGCAGCCAAGAAGAATGCTTTAGCCAAGGCTTTTGCCCTCGAGGTGCAACACCAGAATGCTCATGAAAATAACTCGATACAGACGAGCAAGATTGTAAGGCTCGAGTCTGACCTTTTGAAGATGAAGGCTGAGGTCGTGGACACGTGGGCAGAAGCTAAAGAGATTCGAGCTAAGGCTGATAAGAGAAAGTGGTCGTCTATTTAAAAGACGCTGCCGATGCCCGAGCTGAGTTGAGAGGGGCTTCTGATCGGGAGAGTAGAAGCAATGAATATGCCCGGTGCAGATCCCGGAGGAAAACCCTCAATGAGATCCATGCTAGGTTCCTCGATCTCTCGAAAGAGATAGAGCAGGCCAAGGTGGATGAATACGATGCCAAGTTCCTCGTATCTGATGCTAAAGATAATGAGGAAGAGGCCGATGGAGCCGCAGTCTTCGAGGGGAAAGTGACTAGGCTTTTCCTTTCTAATTCTGCGTATAGTGCTCTTAGAGAACATTGTAAATGAAGCCTTGTATTATTTCACATGTACATATAAAAAGAAGCCTTTTGGTTTTCCCCTTTCATGAATTTCCCTTTGCTTGTGTATGTCTTTATTTTGTTCTGAATTTTGATATTTGTCAATGATTATCTAGATGAGTTGGATTTTGAGGTAAACCCCTTAGGCTTACAAATCGACCCTGAGGCTTGTTAGGCTGGCCCGTAGGCTCTTACGTATTTGCCCTTAGGCGCTTTTTATTCAACCATTTCGAGCTCAATCTTCGAGTCGGGTTTTGATTTGAGCTCATTGACCCTTAAGTTTTTAAATTTTAAGCTGGCTCTTAGGCTCTTATGCGTTGGGTCAGCACGACCTCTAATATGGGCTGACGTTTGGGCTCTTACGCGTTGGGTCGGTACGGCCTCTAATATACGCTGACACTTAGGCTCTTACGCGTTCAGTCGATACAACCTCTAATATAGGACTTATTTTTCCCTCATCAAAGACTTTTTGAAATTTTTGTGTTTGTCCGACTCTTCGATGGTTTGATAAGAACCTCGATTGTGAGTTGTTATGTGATGATAAACGAGCACCTCGGGAGGTTTCGCTCGATGGCTGAATTGTTTCGAAGCTTTTTCATCATTTGGAGCTAACATGATTGAAGCTCTTTTGCTTATGCCGAGGGTAGCCTGATTAAACGGTTCTTTTCAAAGTATTTTCGAAGTAATTAAAGGCCTGTGATTTTATGGCGACGGTCGGGCATTCCCAAGTCGCGTTAGTTTGGCTAGAGCCTTATGATCGTAGTTATTGTGTTTGGCAGTAGCCTTTTAGTCCCCAAGCGAGGTGGCCTCCGCGTTTATATAGAGGATATTCCTTTTTAGGGGTCTTACAAGTTCAAATATATAGCCTTGACTTTAAGATCGGGATTATGTCCTTGTAAGGTCTTATAAATTTGAACATGCCTTACTTAAGGTCTTACATATTTGGCATTGCCTTATAAAGACCTTATGAGCTCGAGGTTGCCTCATGGAGGTCTTATATTTTCTAGCATTGACAAATGGAGGGCTTTCGGGCTCGTGGTTGCCCGTTTGGGGTCTTATGGCCTTGAGTTTTTGATAGCTCGATGGGGTGACAGTCGGCGACAATCCCTGAGACATCAAAAGTTTTTGGCTCTGAAGTTATTCTTTATAAACTTGATGTTGCCTCATTGAGGGCTTATGAGCTCGAAGTTTCCGTCCCATAGGTCTTACGTCTTCGTGTTTTTTATGTCAGTTCCCGAGTGTTCAGGAAATTTCTTGCCCTGGGGCCATTTCGTGTAAAAATATCAAACTTCTTTGAAGCATAAAGCGTTTTGATGGTAAAAGATACTCCTGTGATTAATTGGTACAAGTATACATACCGCAAGGCATTTTGATGGTAAAAGATACTCCTTTTGATTACTTGGTACAAGTATACATGTTTTCATCGTCGAGGGTTCGATTATTCCATGCGGACATGATTCATTTGACTGTTTGGCTCGATACATTATTTTCTATCGAGACCATCTTTGGCTCATCTTGATTTCTCCGAAGAGGTGATCTCCCAGGGGGATGCTCCCCCCCTCCCCCAGTATTCGAGGTTGATTGAAGAGAAGCCTTGAATACTTGTTATGTCTCCTTAGGTAGCATATAGATGTTGCCTCGTTAAAAACCTTGTTGGTAAAACCCTTCTTGGGATAAAATCCGATCGAAGGAAAAGAGTGCAATGCATGCTTTAAAACCTAAGGTCTTCAAGCTGGAAGGTACTTCGATTTTTCTAACCGGACACATACACACAGGTTAGTGTAAGACGTAAATAAAAAGAGAGATAGCTATACCTTAGTAGTGATGGTGCTTCGAACCTCGATATGCTTCAACTGCTCGCTCCGGGGATGCGGTACGGTCCTTTGCGCATTCACTCGGGTGCAGCCGAGAATGTGGCTTGTGATTGCTATTTTGCTATTTGCTTATCCTTTGGCTCCTTCAATGTTGAAGGTGTCGATGCCGGTGACGCATCGTGCAATACAAACATGTCTCTTGATGCATGATGCTCCCCGTAAACTATTTTTATTCCGTCTGTCATTGGAAACTTCATCATTTGATGAAGGGTTGATGGTACTGCTCTCATGTAATATATCCATGTCCTTCCAAGCAAGGCATTGTACCTCATGTCTCCTTCGATGACATGAAACTTGCCATTTTGGGTTGTGCCGGCCACGTTGGCCGGAAGGGTGATCTCCCCTTTCATTGTCTCGCTTGCCATGTTGAATCCGTCGAGGACTCGAGAGGCGGGCACGATCTGGTCGAGCAGCTCGAGCTGTTCCACCACCCTCGACCTGATAATGTTGGCCGAGCTACCTAGATCCACAAGCACACGTTTAATTTGAAATGTATTCACAAGAAAAGAAATTACCAATGTGTCATTATGAGGCTGAGACATGGCCTCGATGTCCTCTTTGCTGAATGTGAGAACTTCGTTGGGTATGTAACCTCAAGTTCGCTTTTCCATGGTGATGGATATCTTTGTTCGTTCGACAATGGGTTCCTGCGGGATATCGATTCCTCCAACGATCATGTGGATGACATTTGTGGCTCTTCTGTTTCATTTTTCCTATTCTCTTCTTTCCTGTTCGCCTCTCTTTCCTGAAACTAATTTTTGGCTCGGTCGCTGAGGAACTCTCGAAGGTGCCTTTTGTTGATTAGTTGGGCTACTATTCTTGGAGTTGTCTACAATCATCGGTCCTATGACCGTGTGTTCCATGAAATTCGCACACCAGATCAGGGTTCCTTTACGACATATCTGATAGTATGGGTTTTGGACACCCGTCGTCTTTGATTTTATCCATGGCTGATACAATGTCCGAAACATCAATGTTGAAGTTGTACTCAGATAATCAAGTGCCTCCATCGGTCCTACGTGTCTATCGAATTTGGCTCTGCTCACGAGTCCCGGAGGATTCTAACTTCAATCTGTCCTTCAGTCGTTTCGGGGTATGTTATGCCTTGGGGCGTTTCTTCGATCTTCAGTGTACGGTTGGTGCCTTTCCTTGTTTGGCCTTGGTTCCTTTTCCAAGAGCCTGCTAGGATATACTGAGCACGAGGGGGCTCCTAGTTGGTGGTCTTCAACCCTAATCTTTGATTGATACCAGTTGTGGACATCCGCCCAGGTCATGGCGAGATATTCAACCAAGTTCTGCTTTAGCTGTTTTTTTGAAGCTATCGAGCTTCGTTCGTTCAAAACTTGGGTGAAGGCCTGCACGACACAATCATCAGAGACTAGTGGTAATTCCATTCGCTCCATTTGAAAGCGAGATACAAACTCTTATAGAATCTCATTTTCTCTCTGTTTGATTTTGAAGACATCGGATTTTCTTATATCAACCTTAATGGCACCGGCATGTGCCTTTATAAAAGAATCTATCAACATGGCAAATGAGTCTATCGAATTCGGGGATAGGTTGTGATACCACATCACCGCCCCTTTTGAAAGTGTTTCTCTAAATTTTTTTAACATGGAAGATTCAATCTTGTCGTCTTTAAGGTCATTTCCCTTTACAACACAAGTGTAAGCGTGATGTGTCCGAGGTTCCGTTGTACTTTGGGAGATCGGACATTCTAAATTTCTTCGGGATTGGCTTTAGAGCAGCCCTCGATGGGAATGGCTTCTGTACAAATTTCTTTGAATCTAAACCCTTCAGAATCGGGGGTGCGCCCGGGATCTAATTGACCCTTAAATTGTAGGTCTCCACCTTTTTGTCATTAGCTTCTATCTTCTTTTCGCCCGATTCAGTTCTCTTTGTGAGGTCCTCGAGCATCTTCATAATAGTGGTTGCTGACCCATTGTTGCTTGGTATTTTCGGTACCTGTTCGACTCGAGGAGCCGTTTCTGGTTCTGTTGTGCTTAGAGTTTTTTGGTGGCTTTGCAGTTGTGCAATTGCCAGCTGTTGTGCCTGCACCATCTCAAAAATAACGTGAAGTCTAACCTCTCGTTCCTCCCGAGCTAGGGTTCTCTTAGATTCTTATTGGTTTTCTTGGCATATACTCCCGTTAGTGTCGGAGCTTATATCGATATGGTGGGAGTTGCGTGAGCCCACATCTATGGGGATTGGTTCTGGTGCTTCATCAGGATTTTGCAGTGGTACACCAGCACCTGGAACATCTACACCATTCTCTCCATGGTCCTCATGACCGTTGTTTTCATGTGCATTCACTAAGTTAGACATTTTGACCTGAAATCAAAGATTCTTGGACAAGAAAAAATGTGAAGAATAACTTGTGTTTTCAATGAACCAGCACAAAAATAATCACTATTATTTTTAGTCCCACGGTGGGCGCCAAACTGTTTTCCTTGAAAACGGTAATTACAATTAAATTTAATTTTGTGCTTCTCAAAATACGCGATTTATTTTAATACTAGTTGTTAAGCGTTAGATGCTAAGTGTGAATTAGGAAAATGAGATAAGATCTTGAGGACAATATGTTATGCAAACCGAATGGCCGTGAATCGGGGTCTCGAGCTGGCCTACGCTGGGCCTCGAGGTCGAGCTAAAGTGTCAGACTGGGATGGTCGACGAAGAGCTAACAGTTCTAAGGACCTTGATGATGGCTCTTTATCAACAATGATGAGTAATAAATGAATAACAATCAATAAAACAAAATAAATGTATGCAATAAAATCAAATGAGCGACAGTAGAATATGTTTAAGTTAAAGAGCAGAATATTCTTGTTCTTGTATTGAATATCATATGTCTTACAAAATGATAAGGGTCCACTTTATATAGGAGGGAGAATCCCAACATAGTACATGTGCATTTATTACAAAGATATGCGGCTGGTACATCCATTTAATGTCTCGGTAAGGACTTGTACTATTCTTGTAAACCTGGTCAGCTCTAACCACCCTTGGGAATTTCCCGCTTGTCCAATATAACCCCCGATTTGTACTGCCCTGAGGTCGAACATAGGGAATCCTCGGGCTGTGCCTCGAGCCTTATGGAGACGGATGGAGCGTCCTAGTATCATAAAATCGGAGTAGTCGTGCAATGTTTTTGCACCTCTTTATCAAACGAGGACAAAAATTAAAGGGCTAATTGCAGCGGTACCCTATTTTTATGCCACCTTTTAACCTATACCCTGTTTTAAAAATTATTGATTTCGTAACCAACTATTTGAAAATCCGTGTTAATATGACCATTATACCCCTTCCAAAACATATAAAAATGCGTCTCTCCTCCGTATTCACAGATTCAAATTAAAGATCTCTTCTGTATCTCCTCCATTAGTCATTTCCTCCTGAGAACGCGTCTTGTATTCAAATTCAAATTCAAATTCAAATACATTGTAAGTATTCAAGTTCATCTCCAATAGTTTTTGAATTATATGTTTTCTGATTAATTGATTGAAGTTGTTTGATGAATTTCACTGAAGGAATTTAAATTCTATATTCAAATTCAAATTCATCTCCAGAATTCAAAATGTTTTCTGATTAATTCACTGAATTGTAATTTAGTGTGTGATATGTTAGTAGAACTTAGCCCTAGGAGCTGAAGTTTTTAAGTAATAACTTAAAAACTTCAAAAGGAGGCTGAACTTTTCCTTCTTACTGGTTAAATTAAACTTCAGCCTAGTGTGGACGCCCCCCTCTTTCCTTTATCGCGGACGTGCTGTCCGAAAATCGGGTATACGACATTATGGGAGGACAACTCTTATTCCCTTGCGAGAATTGGGTTTTGGAATTTTGGGGAGTCGTCACCTAATGATTATAGTGCATTAGGACACTTTTAAAGAGAGAAGAAATTGAGAAGAGAAACCAGAGTTTGGGTAAGGGCTTAGAGATTATCTCGAGGGGAAGGTGTTAGGCACCCCTCAAGATCCACTAATGTGGTTCCCGGCCATGCTATAATTGTGACTTTAAGAAGGTAGAAGAAACAAATAAAGTTTGCACATAATAAATACAAATAAGTTTAAAGCTTTAAAAAAAAGGAAGAAAGGGATGGACAGTTTTAAAAAAAAAAAGGAATTAATTAAAGGAAACGGAATTAGAAGAAAACATTGTAAGTAAAAGAAATAAAAGGGGGTCCTAGGTTTATACATAATATGGATCACATCAATGCAATACCCGGCGTACACTCCTCAAAAGAGGGGTCGCACGTGATATTAGCGCACCGGTCATCATATCCATATTCTACCATTCCCGCCCCGTTAAGGTATTAAAGCGCATTTAGTCTCATTTACTTATTGCATGATAGTACCCGTCCCAACTTATCAGTCCCGGGGTATTAGGACTTCTAATCCTAAAAGGGAAGAAGGGGATGGGGGCCTTTATGGAGTTTAAAGGATAAAATTCTACTTTTGTCATTCAAAATAAATACCAAATAGGAGGAAGAACAAACAGATAAGTAAGGCTCAAATAAACCCCTTAAATCAGACAAACATATAGTTTAACATGCCTTGGTAAATACTGATTTGGTCTTAGATTAGAATTAAACAGCGAGCGGACTGGTTCAACACATATATTTAGACAGAAAGTCTGCATTAGACAACTTGGATACAATTGTCATAGATTAAGGCATTTAACGCGAGTTGTTTTAAGAAGGCACTGATTTTAGAAGATAACTAATGCACAAGAGTTTGGAAAGAAAAGACAGGCTGCAGATTTAGAAAAGTGTTTAGAAATGAATTTAAAAAAAAAGACCAGCGGACCGACCAGGTATAAACACAAAAAGAGTAGTTGTTAAAAAAAATTCAGAAGAGACAGAACTATCTAAAAAAGAGTGAGTTGCAGAACTGATTTAACAACAAGTTCAGGAATCGAGTTGAAAAAATATGTTTAGGCAGACCATTAGAGAAGCTGTTTCAGAAAAAGATATGCAAATTTGAAGAACTCGATTTTTCAGGACAAATGTAAATTGATTGAAGAGAGTTTTATCAAAAGTTAAAGTTTTTGAAAAATGTTACTGAATTAGGCGTTTAAGAACCAGTTAACCGGTTATTACTTCTTTGAACGGGCCAAGCGAGTTTGATGCAAAATCCTATAGGCATGATATCTATGTTATCGATTTTCAGAACTTGTTAATGAACTCGTGAAAAGATGCTTGTTTAATTAATCCTAAAGTTTGCCTAATGAATATGCATATCCTATAGGCATGATATCTATAAATTTTCAGAAAATTTAAACTCCTATAGGCAGGATCTCTAGATGCGTAATTACGGAACATGAGTGTCAAATCCTATAGACATGCTTTCTAGGTGATTTGCGGTAAAGTTAAGCGTTAAATCCTATAGGCATGGTCTCTATATGATTGAATCAGTATTAAAAGACTCTATAGGCAGGATTTCTAGTTTGATTAAAGTAAAATCCTAAATCATGATTTCTATCCTTTTGATGCAAGAAAGTAAAGACCCCTCCCACACCCTTTTACTATACTCCCCGAGTTTCATACAAGTTATTACAATGCCAAAAAAATATAGAAAATACATCAAAAGACAACAACTAGATTCGAGAAGCCTAATTCAACCTTAATGTCCAATAACATGTATTTAACCAATTCCGGGGTCCAGATTTCCAAAGCCTTCTCTTTATCCAAGGTGTTTCAAAGTTCCAAGGAATCTCAGGAATTCTAGGCATTGCTTACACCCAAAATACCATTAGAATTAGAATAGTGCAGTGTGGAAGATCCAGCTCTCAGGCATCCAAGTTCAGAGGGAGCTCAGGGGTCCCAAAGCATGGCTTGCAAGAGAGGGGCAGAACTTATTACTAAGAGTAAGTGCAAAATGAAAGGGGGATTGGGGAGCCATGACAAATGGTGGTCATGCCTAACCACTAGGTAGGCTGGCACACCCCTGACCACTTGTTTGGTTAAACAAGTTAGGAGCAGACCTTGAAGGCCAGACCAAGGTCTGAATAGTGATTAGGACACTATCAGACCCAAGTCCGAGGCTCAGACACATAAAAGGAGAAAAGGAGTGGGAATTGATTGAGTTAGGGATTCAAAGAACCTAGTTCAGAATCATAGACATCAATATTAGAGTGTTGTTATGCCTTGAACCATAACTCACATGCAAAGGGTAAAGGGTAAGTTAATTCACATAGGAACAATAATGACAAAGTTGCAGAAAAACAGTAAAGGAAAGAATAACAGAACTAGGATGTGAAACACATAGTGGAGGAGCAGTATTTAAACTAAGATGGACATACCAGTTGCAAAGTAAGAGAATAGCAAAGTAACCACAACAAGCAAGCAGCAGAAACAACTCAGGTTTTCAGTAGAACCACTTGAAGATTCAAGCAGAGCTTAAAGGGTATTTCAGAAAGCAAAGATAAGAAGTACACAGAACTGGCCTGTGTATTTGAGAGAAGAAGGGAGTAGAAAGCAGATTGCCTATTATTGCTTGATTGTTACTTACTTGTTGTTCCTTCTCCTTTGAAAAGGGGAGGGCTGAGCCCTTTATATAGTTTTGAAAACAGACGAGGCAGGCACAAAGGTATAAACATAGAAACTAATCAAATTAGTATCAATTAGGGTAGACAGACTCCTTTAATTAAGGGTCTAGTTTAGACGACTAAGAAGGAAGAGAGAATTAGTGTATTAAGGCTAAATTAAGGTAAAAAGGCCATATGGTGCACAAATAAGGTCACATACACAATTGGATATTTAAGGAGAGATGGAACAGTAGTGAGAATAATGTATAAGTTTAAAAATCAGTCGAGGGATCTCGGATCCAGTTGTAAATCACAAAGAGACTGAGATAATTAAGGAAGTAAATAATTCAAATGTTGGTACAAAATCACAGAAGATACAGGATCAATTATTTAAGGAAAACATCAGTAAGGTAAAAGAGGTTCAATCAAGAGAAATTAGTGATGAATTTCTTAGCCTGATTAAAGGAATTGCAAAAATAAAGCTTTGAAAGGGAAGCTTATATATAAGCATGCAGTTCAAAATAAAGAAGAACAATGAGAGTTTTTTTTCCATAATCATAGGCAAATAAGTTCACAAGTTCGATTACAGACTCGTTATGAGTATGTAAACCTAGGGTTTCAGAGTGAAACCCTAGTGTCTCTCACTTCAAAGAAAAGAAAACTCCCCAAATATTAGGGTTTCACATGGAGTCGGAGGTGAGGGAATCGTTCAAAGTCACAGAGATAGGCAGATATGCACAAACAGAAGTAAGAGGAAATTACGAGTTTTAAGATGAAGGTAGGCAAGAGCATGATCAATAGAACTCAGAAACAAAATCAAAGCATGAGCTTAAACACATAAGAAAAAGAGAGTCAATAACCTAGGCTAACATGTGAACAAAAGAGGTAAAAGAATCTCCGTAAAAGATCCAGTAAGAAACACAAGAGCAGTCTTGAACGTAACAAGGAATAAAACAACGAGCATGAACACACATAAAAGAGTAAAAGAATCAGAAACATTTAGAAACCATTTTCAGAAAACCCTAAAAATAGGATTCGAACAGTTTTGAAAAGGGAAAATTGGGGAAAAACTCTAAAATGGCACACACAGCATAGATCTAGACGAATAAGCAAAAAAGGAACCTCGATTAGGCTAGGGTTTCTGAGAACCTAAAAGGACGAGAAGTCTTGGAAGTCTCGAGAATGATTCTGAGCTAGCAAGGTCGAACCCAGACTCGAGAGGCTGAGATACGCCGGAGCAAAGCTGGAAACGGCCAAAGAAACTTGAACCGGCTAGGGTCTGGATGAAGACCTTTGAGGTCTAGCCTCGAATCTTCAATGAGAAAGCGTGTGAGAGCAGGAGATGGTGGGTAGAGGTTGTCCATGGGGCTAGATTAGCCATGGATTCTGGTGATTTGAGGTCGAAGGGGGAGGTAGGTGGATATTAGGGTTTCAGAGGTTGAGAGGGTTCGAGAGAGACGATAGGAACCAGAGGCAGTGGATTTGGAGAATGGGGATAGGGTTAGGGTTGTTTGGGAATTAAAATGGTAAGGAGGAAATGTGGCCGTTGATCATTTTGATCAACGGCCTGGATCAAAAGGGAGTCGGGCGGGTAAAAAATAAAAGGGCCATGGGTCGGGTTAATTAAGAAATTGGGTAGGGAATTTTGGGTCTAATTTGGGCTTAAGATTGAGGTTAATTTCGGGCAAAAATTGAAATGCAAAGGGATAACTCTTAAATAGCCACTTTTCCCTTGTTTTAATTTATAAAAATAGCAAAATAATTTATGGAAATAAATAAAATGTGATAAAATGAT
This sequence comes from Nicotiana glauca, assembly GCA_026770625.1. Classification (NCBI taxonomy): domain Eukaryota; kingdom Viridiplantae; phylum Streptophyta; class Magnoliopsida; order Solanales; family Solanaceae; genus Nicotiana; species Nicotiana glauca. Next base: position 14,121 of record MU694333.1, on the reverse strand, counting down.
TAATGATACATAATTATTAAATTAAAAATACTGGAGTCAATTTTATAAATATAATTAAAATTGAATCTTTAAAGAAGCTAGTATTGCAATTATATGCAATGTAGTTTTAAAAATACCAAATGAATTTGTAAAAATATGCAAAAATTATGTTAGCTATGTTTTGATAAAAATTTGAGTATAAAATAAATCGTTCACCAAAATGACAAATTTTGGGAATAATTATTGGATTTTATGGTATAAAAATAGGCAATAAATTGGTTTAAAAATCATCAAAAATTATCAAAACTCATAGGTGTGCTTATACATGCACAAATATGCTATTTTGGAAGTATTTTGGGTACAAAAAATATATAGGGAAAAATTGGGTATCAAGCTGCCCCTCTTTACCCGAGGAGGATGAAAGAGTTGTCGGGTAAAGACAAGATGGCCAATTTTGACCGGATCGGTGATTGGAAAAAACTTTGACCGAGCTATAGTTTCTGAGCTGCCTACATATCCCTGGTTTTGTAGGAAATCAGGCCATATGTAGTTCAGGAATCATTGACGGAGTATGTCGATGGAGATTCGAAAAGGAACGGCCGCGATGCTTAGGTTTGGAAAGGTTGTTTGGAGTCGGATGGGCTGCGGGAACCGGAGCAGGATCGCTCCTGCTGAGATGGCCATTTGTTAGCCGGTGTACCTACAAATGCAATATAGGCATATATCGTGCATAAACTTAAACGTGATGCAAGTTCCCATTGGACCATGAATGCTGTCTTCGGACGGTTAGGATGACGTCCTCAGACCATGATGTCCTGGGCCATGAAACGCAAAATTAAGGGATTCGCAGGCTATGAGATGACGTTCTCGGGCCATGATGATGGTGCCTCCGAATCATAATGCCTTTGAATAATGATGTGCATGATATAAAGTGGGGTCCTCGAGCCATGGCATGGTGTTCTCGGGCTATAAGGATGATGCCTTCGAATGATGATGCCTTTGGACAGTTTGGCGATATTTCAGCCCATGAGATGCAAGATTTGGCGGTATTTCAGCCGATGCAAAGAAATGTAAATGGCGATATTTCAGCCGACAGAAATTTAAATAAACAGGCGATGTTCCAGCTGATGGAGAATTTAAATAATAGTCTGGCGATATTTCAGCCGATGCGGAAAGTGTAAATGGTGATATTTTAGCCGACCAAAAACATAGGTATAGATGATGGTGGAGATTTAAATATGATTTGGTGATCTTTCAGCCAATATAGAATTTAAATAAAGTTTGGTGATATTTCAGCCGATACAAAAATGTAAATGGCGATATTTCAGCCGATTGCAGGACGTAAGTAAAAGGTGGCGATATTTTAGCCATGCAAGAGAAATAAAGTGGCGATATTTCAGCCATGCAAATGGAGACAACGCTTAGTCTCAGAAGGCAAAAAGGTAGCCTTATGCAATGCAGGAAATGCAGATGGAGATAACACTTAGTCTCGGAAGGCAGAAAGGTAGCCTTATGCAATGCAGGAAATGCAGATGGAGATAACGCTTAGTCTCGGAAGGCAGAAAGGTAGCCTTATGCAATGCAGGAAATGCAGATAGAGACAACGCTTAGTCTTGGAAGGTAGAAAAGTAGCCTTATGCAATGCAGGAAATGCGGATGGAGACAACGCTTAGTCTCGGAAGGAAGAAAGGTAGCCTTATGCAATGTAGGAAATGCAGATGGAGACAATACTTAGTCTCGGAAGGCAGAAAAGTAGCCTTATGCAATGCATGAAATGCAGATGGAGACAACGCTTAGTCTCGGAAGGCATAAAGGTAGCCTTATGCAATAAGAAAAAAGCAGATAGTAAGAACAAAAATTCTTAGCTGATAGCTGATCGTGATATTGCGGCTGCTGGGGCCATTGCGTACGGATAGCATATGCGAATAGGCGCAACGGTTCGATGCGGTTGCGTAGCATGTTTGGTAACTTTGTGACTTGGTTGCCTGCATCCAAAGAAAATTGTGAGTTTTGTAGAGGGGGAAAGGTTAGTTCATCCTCCCGTGGTTCCTAACATCACGTATCATTAGGGTAGCGTTGCTAAACGACAGTGATTCCAATGATAGTTATGCATGATTTAATAAATATAATGTAAGTATATATTTGAAAAACAATTTTTTTTTGGATGAACCAATGACTGCGACGTGGTCCAAGACATTGCAACCTTGCTTGCTCCGGAATTTTGAGGGTCCTCCTTAAAATTCTGCCTCAGTTTACTGGAGTGGCGCTTCTGACGGCTGCACTGAATGAATGAAGACGATCAACCTCCTTCTCAAAATTCTGCCCCAGCTTACTGGGTTGGCGCTTCTGGCAATGAAAAGACTGAAAACTGACATCGGAATTTTGAGGGTCCTCCTCAAAATTCTGCCCCAGTTCCGATAGCGGGGAAAAATGGAATTTTTATTAATTGTGACCGAACCCATAGGGCTGCCTACGTATCCCCTCTTAAACGAGAATCAGGTCAGGCGTAGTTCAAATTACATCATGAAGAGAAGGCATATGATTACACGTATTATCTTTTCACTGCATCTGAATTGATTGGCTTCGGCTAGACTTCTCCGTCCATTTTTGCAAGGATAAGGGCTCCTCCAGTTAGAAACCGGTGAACCATATACGGACCCTGCCAATTAGAAGAGAACTTCCCCTTGGCTTTATCTTGATGTGGGAATATTTTCTTCAATACCAGCTGCCTTGGTGTAAACTTTCTTAGTTTAACTCTTTTGTTGAAGGCTCTGGACATTCGGTTCTGATACAACTGACCGTGACAAACCATATTCATTCTCTTCCCGTCTATAAGGGCTAGCCGCTCGTAGCGACCTTTTACCCATTCTGCGTTATCCAGCTCTGCTTCTTGTATGATTCTTAAAGAGGAAATTTCTACCTCGACGGCAATGACCGCTTCTGTACCATAAACTATCATGTAGGGAGTTGCCCCGGTTGATGTGCGGACTATGGTGCGGTACCCCAATAAGGCGAATTATAACTTCTCGTGCCATTGTTTGTGCCTTTCGATCATCTTTCTTAGTATCTTCTTGATATTCTTGTTGGCTGCCTCCACAGCTCCATTCATCTGAGGTCTGTAGGCTGTAGAGTTCTTGTGAACCTTGAATGTATCACACATTGCTTTCATCAGGTCGCTATTGAGATTGTAACCATTGTCAGTAATGATTGATTCCGGAATTCTAAACCGACAAATGATACGGTCACGGACGAAATCTGCCACAACTTTCTTAGTCACTGCTTTGTATGATGCTGCTTCAACCCATTTGGTAAAGTAATCAATTGCCACTAAGATGAACCTGTGCCCGTTTGATGCAGCAGGCTCGATCGGTCCGATAACATCCATTCCCCAAGCGGCGAACGGCCATGGTGAACTTGTTACAGTAAGTTCGTTCGGAGGCACTTTTATCATATCTGCATGTATTTGACAGCGATGGCACTTTCGGACATATTGGATGCAGTTTGTTTCCATAGTCATCCAAAAGTATCCTGCTCGGAGTATCTTCTTTGCTAAAATGAAACCATTCATGTGCGGTCCGTAGGTTCCTGCGTGCACTTCATCCAATAGTTTGGTTGCTTCTCTTACATCGACACACCTTAGAAATCCCAAATCGGGAGTCCTCCTGTACAGGATCCCTCCGTTGTGAAAGAAGTTATTAGTTAATCTCCGAAGTGTGCGCTTCTGAGTAGCATTGGCAAGCTCTGGGTATTCTCATGTTGTCAAGTACTCTTTGATATCATGGAACCATGGTTTCCCATCGACTTCTTCCTCAACGTGAGCACAATAAGCTGGTTGGTCATAAATCTTGACTTGAATGGGATCAATGAAATTTGTATCTGGATGCTGGATCATGGATGATAAAGTGGCTAATGCATCAGCGAACTCGTTCTGGATCTTGGGGACATGCTGAAATTCTGTCTTTGTGAATCTTTTCCTCAACTCCTGTATGTGATACAGGTAGGGAAGTATCTTAGAGTTTTTGGTGGCCCATTCTTCTCGATCTTTATGTATGAGCAGGTCTGAGTCCCCGATCACTAGTAACTCTTGAATGTTCATGTCAATGGCCATCTTGAGCCCCAGGATGCAGGCTTCGTATTCAGCCATATTATTTGTGCAAGGGAACCTGAGCTTGGCGGATACCGGGTAGTGCTGGCTGGTTTCTGATACTAGGACTGCTCCTACGCCAACTCTTTTGAAATTCGCGGCTCCGTCGAAAAACAACCTCCAGCCATCATAGGATTCTGCAATATCTTCTCCTACAAAGGACACTTCTTCAGGGGTTCGTATTCTCCTCCAATAGGGTTCTCGGCAAGGTGATATGTTATGGCTTGGCCTTTGATTGCTTTTTGGGTCACGTAAACAATGTCGAATTCACTCAACAATATTTTCCACTTGGCGAGCTTGCCAGTGGGCATGGGCTTTTGGAAGATATATTTCAACGGGTCCATCCTGGATATGAGATAAGTAGTGTAGGCACAAAAATAATGCCTCAATTTTTGAGCTACCCAAGTCAAAGTATTTCAACGGGTCCATCCTGGATATGAGATAAGTAGTGTAGGCACAAAAATAATGCCTCAATTTCTGAGCTACCCAAGTCAAAGCACAGCAGGTGCGCTCCAATAGAGAATACCTGGCCTCGTACGGGGTGAACTTCTTACTGAGATAGTAGATGGCTTGCTCCTTTCTCCCTGTTTCATCATGTTGTCCTAGAACACAACCGAATGCTCCATCCAAAACCACAAGATAAAGTAATAGAGGCCTTCCTGGCTCGGGCGGAACCAATACTGGTGGCTTTGACATGTATTCCTTGATTCTGTCGAAGGCTTTCTGACAATCATCGGTCCATCTAGTAGCAGCGTCTTTCTTCAGCATTTTAAAGATGGGTTCACAAATAACTGTGGACTGGGTTATGAACCGGCTGATATAGTACAGTCTTCCCAAGAAACTCATCACGTCCTTCTTGTTCTTTGGCGGTGGCAATTCTTGGATGGCTTTGACCTTTGACGATTCCAATTCTATCCCTCGACGGCTCACGACGAAACCCAGTAGTTTTCCGGCAGGAACCCCGAATGCACACTTGGTGGGATTCAGTTTCAGATTATACCTTCTTAGTCCGTTGAAGAAATTTCTCAGATCTTCCATATGATCAGTGGCTTTCTTGGATTTGATGATGACATCGTCCACACATACCTCGATCTCCTTTGTATCATGTCGTGAAAGATAGTAGTCATGGCTCTCATATAGGTGGCGCCAGCATTCTTCAACCCATATGACATCATTTTGTAACAATACATTCCCCACGGCGTGATGAAAGTCGTTTTCTCTGCATCTTCCTCATCCATCCATATCTGATGATATCCGGCGAAACAATCAACAAAAGACTACAGCTCATGCTTGGCGCAGTTGTCGATAAGAATGTGTATGTTTGGCAAGGGGAAGTCATATTTGGGACTGGCCCGGTTGAGATCCCGGTAGTCGACACAGATTCTAACCTTCCCATCCTTCTTTGGTACTGGCACGATGTTGGCTAACCATGTTGGATATTCCACTACCCTGAGAACCTTGGCTTTGACCTGCTTAGTGACCTCTTCTTTAATTTTCAAACTCATATCGGGTTTGAACTTCCTGAGCTTCTGCTTTACCGGCGGACAGGCTGGATCTGTTGGCAGTTTGTGAGCTACAATGGACGTGCTGAGGCCAGTCATATCATCATACGACCAGGCAAATATGTCCTCATATTCTTTCAAAAATTCCGTATATTCTTCCTTTTCTGATGGCGACAAGTGAACACTGATGCGAGTTTCTTTGACATTCTCTGTATCTCCCAAATTAATGACCTCAGTTTCTTCCAGGTTGGACTTAGGTCTATTCTCAAAATTCTCAACCTCTCTGACGACCTCTTCAGGTATCTCATCTTCTTATGAGTCTGTATCCTTGTGTTGCATTGTTTCGTTGCAAGTCACAATCGTTGGTTCATCGTCAAGATAAGTAATAGTAATGTTGTATAAAATAGAGTAAATGATAGAAAAATAATAAGCGAGATATATATGATAAACTAAAATGCTTTGATTAAATCCATAATTGTTTGAAACATCAGAGCTCTTTTCGAAATAAAAGACAATGCGGAAAGAAAAATCAACTAGTAACGTAAGCTAAAAAGATGAGATGCATGGTGCTTTTGTTTAGCCTTGCTACCCCGAAGCCTTCCGGGCCCTGACGATCCTAATTGACCAATTGCTGAGGTGGTCTTCCCTGTTCACAGCTTGTATGGAAGGGCCTTCCTCTCCTTCCTCCTAAAAAAGAACACAGCAGTCCATATCATCATCCTCCAGGAACAAATTCTTCATGGCTACCAACGCTTCATCTTCTTCTGACCCATATATAGTATCTTCTGGTTTGAAGGTTTGTTCCAAGCTAGTATCAGAAACTCCAATGGATAGTAGGGATCGCGCCACGGTGGCGACCAGTCCTAGAATTCCTCCCAGGTGTAGTCATACCCTAAGCCAAAGGTAGTTCCATGATTCTTCAGTTTGATGGGCTTGGTGATCCCCTGAAGGTTTTTACCGAGTCCCTTTCCAGGCTCGTACCCACACCAATTCAGGATACTTTCGATCTTGTTGTCCCACCACTTATCCTTATCTACAACGTTGACCCTTTCGATATGGTGGTATGTTTCTCCACCTATTCTCCTTCTGCCTCCAATCATCGGGATGGTATGGCGACTATATATAGGGTTACTACTATCACCATGAATGATCACCTCTTGGTTGTTCCATTCAAACTTTACCGCTTGATGCAGGTTCGATGCTACGGCTCTAGCAGCGTGGATCCAAGGGCGTCCCAACAGCAAGTTGTAGGATGCCAGGACATCTATCACTTGGAAGTCGACGTTGAACCATATTGGTTCAATTTGCAAGAAAGGCTGATTTCTCCAATAGTAGATCTCTGGGACCCATCGAAGGCTTTGACATTGATAGCCCCATCTTTGATCTCGTGCAGGATTTTTCCTAAGGTTCTGAGAGTTATCAGCGGACAGATGTTGAGGCTCGATCCTCCATCGATCAGGACTCTAGTAATGAAATAATCTTCACATTGCACGGTGATGTGCAGTGCTTTGTTGTGGCTCAAACCTTCTAACGGCAACTCGTCTTCGTGGAAGGTTATTTTATGGCTCTCTAACACTTGACCCACTATATTCGCCATTTCACCCTCGGTTATATTGCAGGGCACATAAGCATCGCTCAGTATCTTCATCAGGGCATTCTTGTGAGCATCAGAACTCTGTAGAAGAGATAGGATGGAGATCTGTGCTGGTGTTTTGTTCAACTGTTTAGTGACCGAGTACTCTTAGCTTGTATTTTCCTCCAAAGATCGTCGGGTCCTGTTTCAATAGGCTGTCCCGGGGCTTGCTTACTGGACTCGGCTAGGTGCTCTGGGGTGTAAACCCTTCCAGTTCTAGTCATTCCTTGTGCGGCAATCGTTTCTCCTGTCTTGGTCTTTCCTTTCCTCCTAGCTTCGGCAGTGTAATCCCATGGTATGGCATTTGAGTGGAATGGTTTTATGTCTATCATTGCCACTGGAATAGGTACCCTAGGTGGTAACACAACAACTTCAAAGGGTGTAGGTGCCTTTGGAACTCCAAATTCAACCTCGATTGGTCTGGGCGCCTTTGCAAAAGAAGGCACTTCAAATTCAAGAGGTATAGACATATTTACTTCATCATCCCTGGAGGACTAATTCTGCATAACAATTGGGTTAAGTGTAACCGCCGGTTTCTTTGGTTCATCCCCCTCAGCAATCAAACCTATCGGCCCTTTGGGGTCCCAATCATCTTCGATCTCGATCATGTGAATGTCTCCACCTTTGTGGTCAGGCAGAGGGTTGTTACGAATATTAGAAGCAGGCTCCTTTGCTACTATGACCTTATTGTCGATCAGGGCTTGAATTGTGATGACCTGACCCGTCGTCTCATGTGTTTACGCCCTATTTTCCCCTATATTGTGTTGCTTCGTGTTTCAATGTCAGTATTTGAGTTGATCGGGTTGAATGGAATTGGTTTTAGTTGGAATGAGGCACTTAGCCTCTTAGAAGGAAGCTTGTTTTGGAAAAGTCAACCGAAAGTTGTCTATATAGTTAGAAGGCTCGGATGGGAATTCCGGTGATTTGGTTAGCTTCGGAGGATGATTTGTGACTTAGGAGTGCAATCAAAATTGATTTTGGAGGCTCGGTGTAGAATTA
>MU694329.1:5358-23305 GCA_026770625.1 Nicotiana glauca | reverse complement strand
GATGAGAAGAGATTAGCAGCAGTATGTCATGGGCAATTGTATCAACAGAGAATGGCCAGAGCTTATAACAAGAAAGTGCGTCCACGAAAATTTGAAGTTGGACAATTGGTATTGAGGCGCATCCTACCTCATTGGGCAGAAGCAAAAGGAAAGTTCGCTCCCAATTGGCAAGGGCCATTTGTTGTATCACGAGTGTTGTCCAACAGAGCATTATATCTAACAGATGTGGAAGGGAAATGTGTAGAAATGGCTATCAATTCTGATGCAGTCAAAAGATATTATGTATGATTTCTTTATCTTTATGTATCTGATTATATTCGACATGTTTTGAGATTGAAATAATGAAGGCATTTTGTTCTGGTTTCCAAACACTTTATCCATTGCTATCCCTTTGAGCCTTATTATATTTTCTTTCATATCCCTCTTTCGGAATCAACAACAAGAAATCAAGGAGTGAACGAGGAAATTAAGTGTAGAAACAAGAAAAGAAAAGAAGAAAAGAGAAAAGAAAAGGAGAGAAGGGAAAAGAAAGAAAAAGAAAAGCAAAGAGGAAAAAGAAAAGAAAAGAAAAAGAAAAAAAAGAAAGAAAAAGACAAAAAAGAGAAGAAAAAAAAAAGAAAGAAAAGAAAAAAAAAGAAAAAAAGAAAAGAAAAGAAAAGAAGAAAAGAAAAAGAAGGATGGAAGGAAGGAAACATCGCAACAATGAAGCGATTTTATGATCCAAACTACGTTTGACTTGATCCCGAAAGAGTACGTAGGCAGCCTCATTGAGGTTCAGTCACAGCAGAAGAAAAGTCCAAGAATCCCCAGAGAATGAAACTGGGGCAGAAGTTATGTTTGTTATGGAAGATATGATTCCGAAAGTTGTAATTTTTGAACCCACGTTGGAATATTTTGAGCCTTTATACCCTTCTTTCTAAACCCATCCAAAAGCCACATTACGGTCCAAAGAAAGACCTTCTGATCAATTTTGAGAAACGTCAAAACAAGCAGGTAAGATGAATCACGTTGTGGACAACATTCGGGTATCAGAATATCAGAAAATTGAAAATGAGAGAGTCATATTGGTGAAAATCCTCACGGGCACCATAAGGCGATGTGAGTTGAGAGATATGAAAAGGAGAGAGTCTTATTGGTGAAAACCCTCACGGGCACCGTAAGGCGATGTGAGTTGAGAGATATGAAAATGAGAGAGTCTTATTGGTGAAAACCCTCACGGGCACCATAAAGCGAAAGTAAGTTCCAAAGTGGGCAAATGAAAGTAGTTTGTGGTTGAAAAGTGGCAAAACAATTAAGGTTTGGGTGTTGATGAAGATCGGGTTGTGAAATATGGAACAGCGAACGTGGCAATTGACAGTTGGTTGGTTGGACAGACTAGGCCGGTTAATCCGAAATGCATGGCATGATCAACGGAATCAGCCTTCCCACTCAGATAAGTCCTTCTCTTTTCTTTTCAGAGTCTTTCTACCCTCAAAACTTCGAGGTCATTGCATTTCATTTTTCTTGAAATCTGTCTATAAGACATTTTCAGTCAAAGTTAACTACTAGCTTCCCAGTTGTATGGCATAATGAGACCAGGAATTCATTAAAGGACAGTGAAACATGAAGAATTAATGGAAATCAGGAAGTTGGAGAAAGAAGCAAAAGTTTACAAGAAAGGGAAAAAGAAACATCAAAGTAAGTAACATGAGGAAAATATTTGGGTCATCAGGATCAGAAAATTTGAAAGTTAGCCGGGAAATTAAGGCAAGAAGAGATAAGTTCAAAAAAGCAAGGCGGAGCAAGTCCAGAAGTAGAAGCGTGGCCAATAAGAATGCCAGCAGCTAAACACCATTTTATACTAATAAATTATTCTTTGATTAGAACAGGGATAAAAGATTCAAATTCTTACTAATCACTTTAAAGTGAATGTGACCAATGTGGATAACAAGGGAACACAGAAAGTTGCAGCAGTCAGGCACCCACCTGGAGAACAAGGGAGGACAGTTCAAGTTTTAAAGGAAGGCAGCAATGTTCAAAGGAATCCATTTCAAGTTTCAGCATTCAAGCACCCACCTGGAGAACAAGGGAAGTATAATTCAAATTTTAGCTTTCAATTTTGCATATTTGATAACATGCTGTACGCAGCCACCAAACTGGGGCAGAAAATATTCTTTGTTTTGTTTACATTATAAGCAGGCGCCCACCTGAAGAACAAGGGAATACATTTCAAATTCAGCAAGCACGCGCCCACCTGAAGAACAAGGGAATACATTTAAAATTCAGCAAACAGGCGCCCACCTGAAGAACAAGGGAATACATTTCAAATTCAGCAAGCAGGCGCCCACCTGAAGAACAAGGGAATACATTTCAAATTCAGCAAGCAGGCGCCCACCTGAAGAATAAGGGAATACATTTAAAATTCAGCAAGCAGGCGCCCACCTGAAGAACAAGGGAATACATTTCAAAATCAGCAAGTAGGCGCCCACCTGAATAACAAGGGAATATCTTTTCAAATAAGCAGGCACCCACCTGGAAAACAAGGGAAGTACAATCTGAGTTTTAGCTTTGAATTTTAATATTTGATAACATGATATGCCTAGTCACCATACTGGGGCAGAAAATATTCTTTGGTTGTTTATGTTTGTAAGCAGGAGCCCACCTGAAGAACAAGGGAATACTTTTTCAAGCAATTGCAAACAGGAGTCCACCTGAAGAACGGACACATATTTCAAAACACAGTCAAGGCAACAGCCAAAATTCCATTGAAAGAACACAAGATGCAAGATCAAAGCAATACAAGAACACAAGATACCAGGCATAGATAGGATTTTTGTAAATCATAGGGCATAGCGTAGGCTAGATCTTTTTATCTTTACATGGTGTAATAAGGGGGTCAACAAGCAGTAACAGCAGCAACATCAGTGAAATCACAGCTTCATGGTAATCCCAGCTACTAGACACTCCTGAACTACACTGACCTGATTCCTGTTTAGCCCGGGATATGTAGGCAACCTCTGAAGCAGGGTGCGGTCAAACTTTTCAAAAAAATGCTTCACATGGAATATGCGAATGGGCAAAAATCACTCATTATCGCTCACTTGTCTTTGCACGAAAACTCTTCGTGTTTTCGGGCAAAGAGGGGCAGCTGTGAGCACGTGATTTTTGCCCTAAGCAAATTATTCCTAAAAATACAAACAAAATGATTTTTAATTTTTTGTTGATATTGATGCCATTTTTGTGTTAAATAGTTGCATAATAATTTGTAAAAAATATACAAAAATACGCATATGCATTAAGAGTTTAATTTTACAATTTTGGTATTAATTCATTTTTGGGAACAAATTAATGAAAAATCAAAAATAGCATTTTTGTGTTTTAATTGGAAATTACCCTAAAATAGATATTAATTAGTGTAACAATTTAATAAAAAGAAAAAGAAAATATAAAAATACAAAAGAAAAAGAAAGAAAATATAAAAATACAAAGGAAAGTATAATACAAAAATAAAATACAATAAAATTTGGACTAATACAAATTACACCAATTAATAAAGCCCAAAAATTAGAAATGCCCAAGCCCAAAAGAGATTATACCCGGTCTGCCCAGTCCGTGTCAAAACGACCCCGTTTAAATATAAAGAATCTGAGCCGTTGAATTGTTTGATCCAACGGCCATGATATACAGACCATTAATAAATAAAACGACGGCGTATTGTAACAATAATCTGGGCCGTTCATTTAGTCAATCCAACGGACGAGGCTGACCTTTCATTTAATTAAACGATGCCGTTTTGAGTCCCAAGGGATCTGAACCATTGATTCTTCTAATCCAACGGCCACGGATCATCAGTGACCTTTTAATATATCAATAATATACACCCCTATATTCATTTCACCTTTTCTTCCTCCCCGTCCAAACCCTAGCCGCCTTTACTTTCTCTCCAGTCCCCGCCGGAACCCTACCGGCGGGAGATAACAACTAAGCCAGCCACCACACCCTTAACACCATATAACCATCTGAACCTCCTCTTTCCACCCCTATACCCAGTTTCCTTCGAATCGTCCCCTATCTCTTCGAATATATGTAGTTATGTCGCAGGAACCCTAATTCCGGCGAACATCACTTCGTCCAAATCATGTCAAAATCTCACCATAGCTTCCTCCTTATGTCCTTAGCCCCATTCTGAGACTTTCGAGCCCTAAAAATCACTGAAATAACTCAAGCATAAAAAATAAGGTCGGCCGGCGACCAAAATTCAAGAAAATGACTATAAAACCTCCTGGATGCTGGAATTTGATCATTAAAAGAAAAGGAAGAAAAGAAAAGCAAAAAGACTACCTGAGCAAACGGAAAAACAAGAAATCTAAGTTTTTCTTTCTTTTGTTTTTGATTCTGTGCATAATATGCGTTTTAATTATTTTCCATTTTTGTTTCTATTTTTTTTATAAAGATTACTTATTCTAGTTAAAAAATATATTAGCTTTTAATTTTTAAAAAGGGTTAATTAGATATTAATTGTAGGGTTTAATAAACAAATATTGATTTTTAGTATAATTTTGTTGGTTTCTGAAATCACTCAATTTTGTTAACTGTTAGATTTTAAATTTTTTTTATATTCGTTGAGAGTTAATTTTGTTTGGTTAATTCTGTTACTTGTTAGTTTTTTGAATCAAATTGATAATAATTAGTTAGTGTTGGTTATAGCTGTTTGTTAATTAGTTTCTTATTACATTTCAATTTGATAAGTAATTAGTAGTTAATTCTGAAATTAGCTGATAGTTCAGGGGACAAAAGGGTAAGAGGTATTAGGGTAGTTTGTAAATCTAATTAAGCTCAAAGGGTAAAAGGCATTAGGTCATTTGGTAAATTTGATTTGGATTCAGGGTTAGTTTGGGAACATAAAATGGGATAAGGGTGACAAACCTTAGAAAGTGGGGGCATTATGGGTAGCGGAAAATGTCAATTGGGTAGAAATCTAAATGAGGTGGTGGCAAATAAGGAAATACCCCAAGGGAAGAAGATTCTAGATAGGGCAATTGGTATAATTCTTAATAAATAAAGGCATCTAATCGAATAACTAATACAAATAAGGACAAAATTGAAATAAAAGAGGGACTACTTTGTAATTAACAAAGTTTGAACTTCCCTCCATTTTTAAATCTATAAATAGGCACCTATATGCATCAAGTGTTTTTTGACAATCTGAAAATCTCTCAAAAGATAATTTTGCTATTCTGAACCTACATTTCGAGATTAACCACTTCCAAATTTCAAAAAACATCAAAAACAGTAAAAAAAAAGTTCAAAATTTCACTGTTTCATTAGTGTTAAAGTTCGAATTGAAGGCTATTTGTGGATTGTTTGTGGATCTGGTAATCGAGATACTGAGGAATTTGTATTGGATCAGTCTATTTCTCTTCTGTTGGTTTATATCAGTGCTATTGGTTTAAATCTGATGTTGCGAAGCTGTGGTTGAAATTGCTGTGTTGATTTCTATTGCTGATTGTGAATTAGAAATCTAATTCATCTTTTCTTCTAACTCTTCTACTCAGGTACACTTCTATTAACTACTGATGTAGTTTCAAGTTGAAGAGATGAAATAAAAATGCTCATTTGCTGTTTCATTCTATTTTTTTTATCAATACATATATACTGATCTGATTTGTATATATAATTTCGTTAAGACTACTTGTATTTGATAGGATAGATCTAGATTGTAATGGACTGTATAACTGAACTGTTATCTCAAGCTGCTCATTAGCAGACTTAGACTGTGGTAGTACTTGATTTGTAATAACTTTTCTAGTAATAGTTAGAATTAGTTATAATAGTGAAGTTAATGTTAGACTTGAAATGTTTTAGGTAATAGTATATAATAAGAAATCTTAAAAAAACGTTGTTCGTTGATCGTGTTTACCTTAGTATAACTCCTGATTATTAAAAAAACTGATAAATATAAATATTAGTTCATGAGCTTTTAGTTGTAATAATATTTTCAATGATTCAGAATTAAAATTGTTAGCAAGCCTTGGTTTTAAATCATTGTTTCCTGTTTAGTCTCTATTTTATCACTGTCCAGGATACATATAAATAATAGGAAAACAAACAAATATAAATATGGATTATACCTCTAGCTGATTTGTATGAATTGATGCTTACTCTGCTTTGAAATTTTGGCATACTTGAAGTAACTGGAAATTAAGCATTAGGTATTGTGTTCTAGAATAAGTGTGAATTGATTAATAATTTGATAGTTTAATGGATAAGCTTGGACATGAAATTTGCTCACAACAACATCTGCAGATTCACGTGTTTCTTTTGTTTTAAAAAATGCATCAGTTCACACTTTCATTTTGAATTTAGTTCTACAAATTTCGTTTATTATAACTTCCATTTCGTTTTGTCAATAAATAAAAGGATTTGTAGAAAAAGAGAAGATATAGGGTAGCTATTGAATATGATAAGAAACGGAAAAGGACTATTTGAAATTGGGTTTGCTGGGGACTCGATCCTTGGCTAGGCGTCATAATCTCTTAGCCCATTTCTCACTAACATTGGACCTGCGTTCATTTATGAGCCAAGCTGAAAGGCCTGCCTTCAAGTCACTGGAGACCCAGAATGGCCGTCATAAGTTTTGCAAACTGGACTCTGCCTTATTCTCTTAGGCTAAACGTCTTGAACCCTAAATCTTAATGAAATATAATGGGGATAAAACTGTATTTGAGGCCTGAAATTAATAAAAATTTAGTATAATAAAATTACAATAGGGATAAGGAAATTAAACTATAAATCTAGAAATCGGGTTTTGAATTAAGTAGCGGGTTCAAGCTATAAAGTTTTATCCTTTTGTTTGAATCCGGACTTGAGTTCAATATTCGAATTTTTATGAGTTAATTGTCCTTTAGAAACAAAACAAAATATAGAAAATTTAGTCACTTTAGGCATGGCCTTTAATAATAAAATGAGACGAGCCTCGCCAAATCAAATAGACAATTACGGGGCCCTTATTAATTGCTTACTAAAATACTTAGTATCCGGAATAGGCCGTTTAGCAAATTTCACGGCCTTCCCAAAGGTATAACACGTTAACCGCTTTAGGCGCGATTTTTAATAATATTACTTTCCTAATACGGGTGTGCATTTCATGCAACCCAAATCCAAATCCAAAAACGTCGAATGAGAATGTGTCGAGGATCCGGGTGCATTTCATGTGACGTGATCCGAAAACATGTTCTTAAACGACGTTCACTTTCTTAAATAAAATAATTTGACAAAAGCAAAAATTAATTCTAAAAATGCACAAATAGGATAACATGTATTAAAATCAAATATTTTATCCAAATATGACAGTCGAGCGACCGTACTAGAACCACGAAATTCGGGAGTGCCTAACACCTTCTCCCGGATTAACAGAATCCTTTGGATTTCTGGTTCGTGATTGTTGAACAGAGTCAAACCCTTCCTCGATTCGAGATTCAAACCGGTGACTTGGGACACCATAAATCTCTCAAGTGGCGACTCTGAACCTTTTAATAAAAATGAATCCCGTTTCGATTGTCCTTAAATTGGAAAAACTCCTTTATTACTATATCTCTTTCCGAGGTGTAGTAAAATCCGGATAAAAGTTCGGAAAAAGGAGGTGTGACAGATAGAACACATCACCAACATCTAGAAGCCATACGGTATTCCAATTTTCTGAAAAAAATCATCTAGAGGTATTTTGTTCTTCCAAACCTTCCACATGAAGAAAGACACTTTAAATGGTAACCCTTTCACCTATATCATCTTGTAAGCTTTGCAAGGTTCCCTCCTTCTCCTGATATAATCCCAAGCTGACCTCACAGTAAACTCACCCCTTGTTTCCAACATCCAAAAAGGTATGTCCAGTACCATATTTTCACTTGTTGGTTTGATATTTTGCAATATATGATTGGCCAGATCTTCAGGTAAGAGTCCATTAGTTTCTGCTCATTCCATTTCCTCATATTCAGTACTTCATTTACATTTTGAACTGACTCATCACAGAAGAAGTCTGGTGGTGTTATGAAATAAAGAGCCCCCAAACCAGTCTAATTCTTAAACCAAAATAATGCAGATCCCATTTTAGGCTACCACAGAATTTGATGCTCAATTCTATCTCTGCGTTTTAACATTCTCCTCCAAATATGAGAGTCATTTCTTCTCCATGGAACAACAATGGCATTTAGTTTCTTACAGTATTTTAATGTCGACGTATCACACATCGTGTTCGCCATCAGCAAAATTAGAGATACCAAATGGTCCAGGCCTATACAGTCTGATCCTTCCCTAAGGAATCATAACTTAGTATGCAAATTTCACAACACGCACGGCCATATAACCGAGGATTGCCACCAGCTTTGAGAAGAAGTAGCCAAGCTACTCAATAAAGGTCACCTTCGAGAGTTCTTAAGTGACCGGGCTAAAAATCAGTTTCGAGAAAGAGAGGCGGCTAAGAAGAACGAAACGAGCGAGCCATAACATGTTATCCACATGATCTTGGGGGGCGTCGATGCTCCCTAGGAACCCATAATAAGAAGGAAAAAAATATCCATCACCAGAGAAAAGGGAACCCGGGGATACATACCCGAAGATGCCCTCACATTCAGCGAAGAGGACACCGAGACCTTGTCTCAACCTCATAATTAAGCACTGGTAATCTCTTTCCTCAAAAATACATTTCAAATATAAGTGTACTCGTGGACCCAGGTAGCTCGGCCAACATTATCAAGTCAAAGGTAATAGAGCAGCTCGGACTGCTCAACCAAATCGTACCCGCCACTCGAGTCCTCAATGGATTCAACATGGCGAGTGAAACAATGAAAGGAGAAATCACCCTCCTAGTCAGCATGGCCGCCCAAAAGCCAAATTTCATGTAATCGAAGGAGATATGAGGTACAACTCTTTGTTCGGATGACTGTGGATACACTGCATAAGAGAGTACCATCCACCCTCCACCAAATGATGAAATTCCCAACAAAGGATGGGATTAAAACCGTCTATGGGGAATACCACGCGGCAAGGGAAATGTTCAGGGTGCATGATGTGGCACCGACACCAATACCTCCACTCATGAAAGAGATAAAGGGTAATCAAACTACATCTTCAGCTAAGCACGATTAAACATAGCAGAGGACCATAGCGCGTCCTCATTACAAGCGACAGGTCCATATCAGACATCGGAATATTGCCGACACATCCCACGCTAAGGTATAACCATCTCCCTTTTCATTTTATAGTTCATATTAATCCATATGCAGGAACCCGATCGAAGAAGTCAAAACGACAACCCAGTCCAAAGACCTTAAGGTTTTAAAGCATCTGTTGCACTCTTTTCCTTCGATCGAGTTTTTATCCTGACAATGGTTTTTACCAGCAAGGTTTTTAATGAGGCAATATCCACATGCTACCTAAAGAAGATTCGACAAATATTCCAGACTTCTTTTGCAATCATCCTCGAACACTGGAGGGTATCCCCCCAGGAAGGCCATCCACTCAGAAGGACCAAGAAACGCCAAATGGGGTCCTAGTAGGAAAATGATGTACCTGGCCAAATGGTCGAACGAACCGTGTCCGTATAGTTGGGCCCCCGACGACAAAAAATGTATACTTGTGCCAAGTAATCAAATGACACCTTTTATCAAAACATCTCACGCTCCAGGAGAAACTCAGCATTTTTTGCAATAATAACTCCTCAATCGAAAAATGACCCAAACACTCGGGGACTGGCGTCAACAATTCAAGCACCTGAATGACCTCTGGGTCGGGACTCCAATCTCATAATTACTCAACGAGGAAACATGAAAAACATAAAACATCTCCAAGGCCGAAAGCTCCCCGAACACTCGAGGAATAGTGTCAAAATCTCAAAAATTGCATGACATCAGGGTCGGAATCTCCAAAATCATAAACCCTCAATAAGGCAATACCGAGCTCACGAGTAACGGCTCCCGAGCCAGAACAACCTCGATGACTCAGAGACTGCCGCCAATTACCATTCATTAAAAAACCCGAGGCCATAAGACCCCGAGTGGGAAGATTCAGTCTCGTAAGACATACATAAGGCAACAACAAAACAATAAGACCTCAAATGCCTGAAAAATTTGTAAGACCTCAAGCAAGGCATGAACCATACTTGTTCCAAGTATCTAAAAATTACAAGACCTCAAAGGCCTGAAAAATCTGTAAGACCTCGAGCAAGCATGAATCATACTTGTACCAAGTATCTAAAATCTATAAGACCTCAAAGGCATGAAAATTTTGTAAGAACTTACTACAGGCGTAAACTCGATCCCAAAGTTAAGGTTATATATCGAACTTGTAAGACCCCTAAAAGGCATACCCTCGATATAGACACCTAAACTACTTCACTTGGGATCAAAAAGGCTCCGGCCAAGCACAAATGACTATTGTCATAAGGTTGTACCAGCAAAACTAACGCAACCCGGGGATGCCCGAGCATCGCTGCAAAATCACAGGCCTTTAATCTACTTTGAAAAGAACCGATTAAATAGGCTATCCTCGACATAGGCAAAAGAGCTTCGACTATGTCATCTCCATATCACTAGCTTCGAGATACTCAACCTCAGAGCCAAACCTCCCGGGGTGCTCGATCATCACCACAAAACGACTTGAAATCAAGGTTCTTCCCTAACCGATGAAGGGTCAGGCAAAAATTACTTCAAAAAGTCCTTAATGAGGGGAAAATAAAGACAATAAAAGGTTGCTTCGACCCAAGTAATAAGAGCCATTATCGCTAGCCCGCACAAATCTAGAAGCTTGGGGATCAATTGAGCTTGAGTCGAAACCCTACTCGGAGACTGAACCCAAAATAGTTAACTACAATGCCGAAGGGCAAGGCGTAAGAGCCAATTTTTCCAGCCCACGTAAATCTAAAAACTTGAGGGTTGATTGAGCTCGAGTCAAAACCTGACTCGGAGATTGAACCTAAAATAGTTAACTACAAATGCCTAAGGGAAAAGTGTAAGAGCCATTATCGCCAACACACGCAAATCTAAAAACTTGAGGGTTGATTGAGCTCGAGTCTAAACCAGACTCGGAGACTAAACCTAAAATATGTAACTATGCATGCCGAAGGGCAAGGAATAAGAGCCATTGTCGCTAGCCTGCACAAAAGGCCGTATCGGCCCAAAGCGTATGAGCCATTGTCACCAGCCCATACAAATCTGAAAACTTGAGGGTCAATTGAGCTTGAGTTGAAACCCGACTCGGAGACTGAACCCAAAATAGTTAACTACATATGCATAAGGGCAAAATGTAAGAGCCATGGTCGCCAGCTTAATGAGCCTCAAGGCCACACACACGTAAAAGGTTACTTAGACCAAAGGCATAAGAGCCATCGTCGCCAGTCTGTGCAAACATAAAGGCTTGAGGGTAAAATGAGCTCGAGTCAAAGCCTGACTCAGAGACTAAATCCAAAACAGCTGATCAAAACATATTTAGAAACAAAAGCGCGTAAGAGCCTACGGGCCGGCCTAATAAGTCTCAGAGCCATATCACGAATATAAGGATTTCTGCCGAATTCAAGACAATAAGAGATACCGAAGAGATAAACCAACAAGGTTTTTCTTTTATACATATATATGAAAAAGCGGAATCTCCATCTACAAACATACTTTAAAATATGCCATAGACAGATGGAAAAATCTACGCCCTCCCCCTCAAAAGGCTACGGCCTGCCAGCCTCATCTTTGCTCTCCTTAGTATCAAACAATAGCCTTCGAACATCACGCTCGTCCACTCTCGCTCGCGCCAACTCTTCCGAGAGAACAAAATCCCTGGTACGGATCTCCTCGAGAATCTTTCTTCAAGACCTACAACGAGAATATTCTTTCATCCTCTCCTCACGGTCAAGGACCCTCCTCAGTTCAGCCTGAGCATCGGTACCATCCTTCAAATAAATTTCCATCTCTTGGTCGGCTTTAGTTCAGCTCATTGCAGCTTCAGCCCGGGCAACAATGATCTCGGATCTTACCTTCAAAAGTTCAGACTTAAGCTTTGTAATCGTATTTTCTTAAACCAAAGAATTGTCACAAGCTAAGCGAAGTAGGGTCTGAAAGGCGGGACCTTTATCTAGAGCACTCTTATCCTATATGGCCCGAACCTCCGCCTGAGCTATTAGTTCATCATGGCCATGCTTGGATCGGCCAACCTCATCCCGAAGGCACTCCAGGGCCTTCATCTTTTTCTGCAAGTGAAATAAACAAAATATTAGCCTCGAAAGCAAGGAGGATGAACGAACGCTCACCCAACACAGAAAGTTACCTGCTCCTTCAAGTAGCTCTCATAACTCAGGCTCCGGCTCACTTTATACCGCAAGTGTTCCAGCTCGACTTCCTTTTTATTGCAAAGGAGCCTAATGGATCTCTCCTCATCTAGAGCTTTCCGCAGCTTAGCTTTGCTACAAAGCAGCCTGGACTTAAGCTCGTCGAAGGCCTGCAAAAGAAAACCCAATAAGGAAGGGAAAACGTGAAAACTAAAAGGGCCTATGCCGAAACTCACCACAAATTGAAGCCGCCGGGCTTCCTCGAAAGTCGAGTGCACATCTGTTAACCTAGTTCCCTAGGCTCTAAAAGAATCGGCTTCGGTCAAGGCACGATCGCTCGAAGTATGCGACCTTGGGCTCCTAGTACCCCTCAAAGTACTATCAGCAGAAAGAGAGGGTGGCGGAAACGGAGAAACCATCTTCCCAGAATCAGGGACCACAGGGGTGGTAGGCTCAGATGATGCTTTCGCTCCAGAGCCCTGGTCCAGTTTCGCCTTGCTTTGGGCACCGTCAATCTATAAAGGCATCTTCCACTTATATTTTCATCTTTAGCTCGAAAGCTGGCAACCTTTTCCCTTCTCCAAGGGAGCTGTTTCACCTCGGGAGGCCCACCGATGCCTACAACAGCAAAATTACTACATAGAAAAGGAAAATGCCTCTCCAAGTGAAGGAAAAGAAAGGAAAAAATAAGCATAACGTGCACCATGATGTTTCTCTTCCCATCTGCCCCGGGACAGAGCTCTCCACTTGCGCTCATCATAAGTCGAGGGGGTCGCCAACTTTTAAACCCAATCCGAAAGATTGGGAAAGTCACCCAGTGCCTATGAAACCACTACAGAAATAGAAAAAGGAGAAACAGTTACGAAACCATCCTTCGCCATGACTAAATCTAAGAAGACACGGAATGTACCACTTACGTGTATAATTCCATTCCTCAGGGAATGGAAGAAGCTCTCGGGGATAATGTCAGTAGTCCGAGTAGACTCATCCATTCTCTATCTCCATCTTCCTCATCATCGATGATGAAGGGTGTGGTTGACCGTCATTGCAAGGTTAGCGGACCCCTATGGTGAAAGGGCTGGTACAACCTGATAAGATGATTGAGCGTAAAATTAAGCCCCATTTTCTCCGCGTAAAACCTCATCATCAATACTATTCGCCAAAATGACGGATGGATCTGTGCCGAGGCAACCTAATACTTTAAACAAAATTCGACACAACCCTATCAAGGGGGGCCCAACGTGAAAAGATATGTATACATATTAAGGAGCCCATCGGTGCAGTTCGTGATGCCTTCACCAAGGGAAAGTATCCGTAGTACTACTTTCTTCCCCCATCCATAGTCTTTTCTCACTAACCCAAGGTGCTCTTCTCTTAATAAAGAAGTATCTCTGAAATACTCGCTCACTGGTCCTAAATACCGGAGGCGGAACTCTTACCCCTCTGCCGAACAAACCCCGATGTAGCAGTCATATTGGTGAGGAAATCGAAAAACTAGAGTAGATATTTGTGCAAGTACGGTAGTACTAAAGTGACGAAGAGCTTAACGCAAAAAAAGAAGGGTAACTGCCTAAAATGGTAGGGTCTCCTAAGAACCAGAAGAGACCCTATATATAGAAATGGCAACAATCCACTTGCCTAAGAAGCCAATGATTTAGCTGCAAATGCCGAGGTGGTACCTGACATTGAGAGATCTCTATCGTAAACAGGTTAGACTCTATGAAGCCAACATCATCATTATAAGCCTCGGGGTGGTACCCGACCTCGAGGACCTTTACCAAAGGAAATCTAGGCCCTAGGAGGCCGACGAAATCATCGCCAGTATCGAGGTGGTACCCGAACTCGAGGACCTCCATCAAAGAAAATTTAGGCTCTACGAAGGCTGCGACATCATCGCCAGTCCTTAGGTGGTACCTAACCTCGAAGACCTCCATCAAAGAAACGTTAGGCTCTAGAAAGCCAGTGACCTCATCGCCAGTCTCGAGGTGGTACCCGACCTAGAGGACCTCTACCAAAGGAAAGTTAAGGAAGCCAACGACATCATTTCCATCCCTGAGGTGGTTCCCGATAGGACTCCCATCAAAAAAGAAATTAGGCTCCAAAGAGAAGAGCACTCCAAACTCTGTTCATAAGGGCTTAACCTCGAGATATCATCTAAACCAAGAAAACCCCTCACCCGGAACCTGTCTACAACGCCTTAAGGTTGTATTCACTAAGTTTAAAGCAAGTTCCAGATTCCTCGAGCTAACCCTCACTCGAGGACTGGTCTCGGAGGTTTAGGGGTAGCCCCTATCATCGAGCCTCCGAGCTAATTCTCCCTCAAAGCAACCTTGGGTGGATGTTAGATAAAGGGGTAGTGCCGGAAGGCCCCTATTTATATTGGTGATAATATGGCCATCTATGCCTTTGAAAGACAGATCGGCAGGCACAATCAATGCATTATTGAAAAGCGAATTGACGGTGGTACTATCGCTTTGGAGAATGGGAATTGATAGAGCATTAAATGATGCCGAAAAGATAAGTCCATGGGATGTCTCGGTTATTGTGAAGGCTTGTGTCACAGGTTACGTCATCAGTATGATGTCATCTCGGAAAGCCCGAAAAGTTGGGTATCAAAATCGTTTCCCATTGCTTCGTTCTAAGAAACGTGGAGACTATCTGTAGACAGCAAAATCGGAGGGTTCGATTTCTCATCATTAAGGTACTTGTTGATATCCAATTTTACCCTATGTATTTTTATACTCAAAATACTTTCAAAATAGCATGTATATGCATATATAAGCGTCCCTAAACGTTTTGGTATTTTTCCAAAATTTTTAAAGATTTTTAAAACCAGTTTATGGCCTATTTTGTACTATAAAATCCAATAATTATTCCCAAAACTCGTCAGTTGTGTGAATAATTTATTTTATTTTCACATCTACACAAAAAATACAATTTACATGATTTTTACATAATTTTTACAAGTCCATTTGGTATTTTTAAACTAAAATTGCATGAAATTGCAATTTTAGCCTATTTCTCGATTCAATAGCATTTTTAATCACAAAATCATTCCCAATATTTTTAAATTAACACTTACATATTTTTTATTAAATCAGTATTTTTAATCTTAATTTTAAACAGCTTTTACTATTTTTATAAATTCAAAATGGGAAAAGTGGCTATTTCAATTGTAGCCCATTTTACTTTCAATTATAGCCTGATTTGCACCCCAATCCACCCCCCGAATTAAACGACCACATTTCGTTTCCTACCCGACCCAAACCCGATTAAAACGAACCCGCCCGGACTCCATTTTAAATCGTGGCCGTTGATTGTTTTAATCAACGGTCCATGTTTGCCTTTACCTTTTTAACTCAGCCCAACCCCCAAACCCTAATCACTTCTCACAAAATAGCCGCCTCTAAACTCTCATCCTCTCAGATTCTCTCAAATCCTCTCCAAAACCCTAGCCCCTTTCCCACCGATTCCACCGTATGTCACCGGAAACCATGGCATCTCAGGCCCTGAGTAGACTGTACCTACCCCCACATACCTCTATGCTCTTTTGCTCGAGGTTTCAGAGTGACTTTGAAGACCCCGGCTCAGAATCTTTCCGATTCAATTTCGATGGCCATTTCCGGCTCATCTCTGGCGAGTCCTAGCCCTGTGAGTCCATCTCCGGCTCAGGACCAGCCCATTCCAGGCCTTTCTCATTTTCTAGGGTTTTCTCTGAAACCCTAAGCCCTCGAGGTTTTCTTTGTTTCTCTCTAAGATCTGCTTTAGATCCTTGCTATTTTCTAAGATTTTAAAGTATTTTTCACATCTTTTCGATTTTTTGTTTTCAAAACTGTTCATCTTTTTAAAACTTAGGGTTTCCGTGATTTTTTATACTTGTTCTACTGCTATATCTTATATTTTTACTTTGCTAAGTGCTTTCACTATGGTTTTCTGTGTATTTTCTTTACTGTATTTTCCTAGGGTTTCTAAGGATTTCTTTTACTGTGTTTGCTTCCATGAACTGTCTGTGTTCTTTGGGTTTTCCTGAGTTTATTTTGACTGATCTTCTATGCTTCGTCTTTGCATGTAAGCTGTGGGGAAAAAACCCTAAATTTTGGGGGGTTTTCAACCATTTGTGCACGATTGTTTGATTCTTGTGCTGCTTCTTGACTGATTTCAAAACCCTAAATTCATCTCATGTTTCTGATTCTTGCTAAGCTTTGCAAGACCTCTTGATTTCTCGCATGTCTATGTTCTTCTATTTGATCACATGACCACACTTTTCGTCTAATTCTAGCCTCGCATGTTTAAATTTATGCACTCTTTATAATCAGACCTTTTCCTCTCTAAACAACCCTTAAGTTTTGGATTGATTTCTATATGAGCTTATTTGATTCTTTCCTCGTCTAATTTGGACCAATTTTCTGACTTAATTCATTATTGAGTTCGAGTCTTTAATTCCTTAATTTACTATGTGATTGATTGATTTTACCCTTACCTTATTTATCTAACCGTGTATTTTTAAAAGCTTCTCCTATGTATTTACCCTTTACTACACAATGTGTTCTTGATTTTCTTTCCTTAAAAAAAACTCTGCCCTCTCCTATTCAAATTCGAATTCCTTAATTAAAGGAGTTCCCTTTTTCTAATTGATTCTGATTGGTATTGAATTATATTTTGCCTTACTTACCACCTGTTTTCAAACTATAAATACCCTACTTCTTTTCTTTAGAAGGGGGACGAACAACTGAGTTCAAAAAATACACACACACACTCAAAGCCCTCTCTTCTTACTTGTGCTATTGTTCTGACTAGCCGGCTGAAAGCCAAGACTAGACTTTGGAATCTCTTTTGCTTTCCTCAAGTGTTTGCTGAAGGGTTTCTGGCTGTTTTACTGCTCTATTTATTCTATTATTTGGGACTTGCAACTGGTAGGTTTCTATAATTTAAATACTGATTCCCAAAACTATGTGTTTACTTCTCCCTTTTACATAACCTCTCACTACATGTTTTCTTGTGTTGTGTGACTATTCATTAATCTGTTAAACCTTTCTTCATGCTTCTGCATCTTTAAAGTGCTATTATGCCTTTTCTTATGTGAATGCTTTCATGTGATCCCATTCCCTTAACCCTTTTTATGTGTGAGTATTGGTTCTAGGCTGAGGTTAGCACCCTATTGCTATCCTTGATCTGGGACTAGGTTCTCTTGAACCTTTACTCAAATCAGCCCCTATTCCCTTAACCCCTTTATGTGTTGAGTCTTGACTAGGGTCTGGTGGTGCCCTAATCCCCACCTAGACCCCTGTCTGACTTCTAAAAGTCTGCTCTTTATTTGCTTGAATTAAGTAAAGGGTCAGGGGTGTGCCAGTCTTACCCATGGCTGGGTATGACCGTCCTTTGCTTTGGCTTCCTCTAATCCCCTCACTCTACACTCATTCTTAGTTCTTTACTCATTCTTAGTTCTTTAAGTTCTTCCCCCTTTGGTAGGCCATGCTTTGGGACCCTGGAGCTCCCTCTGAACTTGGATGCCTAAGGGCTGGCAATTCCACATTTGCACTATTCTGTTCTAATTGTTATTCAGAGTGTAAGCACTGCCTAGAGTCCTTGAGGCTCCTTGGAACTCTGAAACACTTTGGATAAGAGAAGGCTTTGGAAATCTGGATCCCGAAATCGGTTAAA